>JAVJIF010013293.1:0-129661 GCA_038442645.1 Agave tequilana | reverse complement strand
AAGGATAGAATAGTTGGTGGATTGCTCAAGTATATCTTATACACACACACTCTTGATTTAGATAAGTTTTTCATAAAAGAATTTTATTTTGAAAAAAAACAAAAGAGTTTTTTTTTGAAAAATACCAGTTTGGTTTTAGGTATTCAAAGTATATATGTTTTAACCCAAAATCAAATTTAGAGCTTAATGTCAAAAACATAGATATTTCACCAGGTATGTGTAGTGGATCATATCCATACACTCTATGCTTTAAAAGTTGTTTAAATATCTTATTTTTGTATTTGGAGAAGTTTTGGAAAAACTAATTTTGGAAAAATACAGTTTTTGTTTTTAACCAATTTTCAAGTTACAAAAATAGTTCAAATTATTTGTAAAATGTCTTGATTTTGCTCAAGCATGTTTGATTATCAAAGTATAATGTTAAAACTATTTTTGTAGATTTTTGGTAATTTTATGGGATTTTATTTTAGCCAAAAACAACTTTTTAAATCCCTAATTTGACCTGACCTGGCTTCTGTCGTCGGTCGATCGGACCGGTCGACGAGCTTGAAGTCGGTCGACCGAGGCGGTCGACCGACGTGCATAGAACGTGCACGCCAGGATTGCTGGAGGACCGGTCGACCGACCCGGTCGACCGCAGAGAGCTTCTGCTCTCTGGAAAGCCCCGGTCGACCGGGCCGGTCGACCGGCAGAGAGATCTGCTCTTTGTTCCAGGGCCACGGTCGACCGGCCGGTCGACCGCTGGCACAACGGTCAAAAATCTGACTGTTGGCCGGTCGACCGACAGGCCAATCTGGCTCCCAACGGCTACTTTTCTTAACCCTATAAATTTGGGTTTTTGGGGGCTGTTTTCAACAAGTTTTTAGTGGATTTTTACAACAGTTTTTCCTACTCTTTTAAGAGGTTTTCTCCACTTATATTAGAGACAATATTTCCAATCAAAAGGAGAGTTTATCAAGAGTGTTTTAAAAGTGATTTTCTTAAGTTTTCCTCCACCATTTCAATCCTTGTTTTCTCACACAACACTTGAGCTTTCCATTGCTATACCTATCCTATAGGGATCTTTGTTGTGAGAGGATTTTAGGTAATCAAAGTGTTGTGATCACCAAAGTTTCATCTTTGTCTTTGAGGAGGCGGACGAGTGTGTTCGCAGTGTTTCGGGTTCTAGTGTGAACTCGGTGTTTGAGGTGCGGCCTCGGCCAGCTTGTGGGCTTGCGGTGTGTACGGGACTAGAGAGTCCAAGGAGTTCAAGTGTGAACTCGCCTTGTAGGTGTTGCAGCACCGAGTGATCCGGTGGGATCGATTCTAGTGGAAATCCTTCAAGTGTGAAGGCAGGGACGTAGAGCAAGTGTGCTCGAACCTCGAAACAAATATCCCGTGTTTGCGATTGCTCTCTTTATCTCTTACTTGTTTATATCTTGCATGTTTTATTGTCTTTATCATTATATGCTTGATATACATTGTGTGCTTATTGATATATGCTTGGGGATTGTTTGCTAACACTTGTATTCAACCAGAGAGCCAACGCGGCACCTCAACTCTTATTTAGAGGAATCTTGAGGAGTTAGTCCAGAGCCCTTCACGGGAAATTCAGCTACACTCTTGTGTTATACGTGGTGTTTAGTGTAATAAGTTTTTAATTCCGCATTTAGTGACCATTAGATTAGCCATCACCTATTCACCCCCCCTAGGTGATTTACAACTGGTATCAGAGCCAAGTGCTCTTGATTTGGGTCTTAGAACCTAGAGTTAAAGATCCTCATTTTAGGCTAATCACAATATTTGTACACACACCATGGATTTTAAGTCACCTCCCACCTTTGACATTCTTAACATCCAAACTTGGAAGGTTAAGATGTCTTTGTACCTCAAAGGCCTAGGCATTCATGTTTATTGATTGGTAGTCAAAAGTGCATTTTTATCATCATATTTACCATCACATTTTCATATTTATTCATTTAATTCTGCACATTATTAATATTTTATTATTTATTGTGTGCAGGCCTCGAATTGTTATGTTAACAATAAATAAAGCCTAAAGAGCCCAAAAGCCCAGATCCAAGCCCATGTTTGAAGCCCAGGTGAAAAAGCGCAAATACAAAGAGTCAAAATGCAAATACAAGGCTGAAAGTTGCAAATATCAAAGATTAGGGAAGGATAGACTTCTATCCAACCCTAAACACCTGCAGGATGAGAATAAAAGGCCAAGATAAGAAGAAAATTCGTGGGAGGAAGATTTGAAGAAATCTGGATTAAGGGTAACTTGATTACCAAGTTACCTCGAAAATCCAGATTTAAAAGGCCAGGATTACAATTCTAGAAGCAGGCGCCCACATGGACGGACCAGGAGAGGTCACGCGCCAAAGCGCGTGGCCAGAAGCCACAAAAGTGCCGCGGAACCGCCGCAAATCCGCGGCACTTTGATAAGATCCTGATCCCAAATTTCGTGGGCAGATTCGTCTGGGACTCTGTAGCCTTCTGCACCTATAAATATCACCTGCAGTGCAACGCAAAGGGTGTCCAGCGTCCAGCAAAGGGCCAAAAGCTAGGGTTTTTAGGTTTTAGGTTAGATTCCATTGTAAATTTTTATTTTCTTTTTGTGAAAGCTGAGAGGAGATGTTGCATTCATGGAGGAAGGGATCCTCTTGTACCGATGGTGACAGCCGTGTAAGTTGTAAATTTTTCTCCATTGTTTAAATCAAATCAAAGCTTGTTTTTGTTATTTTTATGTTTTATTGTGTCTCTATCTTTGTCTATCATTGTTTTTCTATTTTTGGTTTATGACATTGTTTCCTTCTCTGATGTCTTGCAAACCGTGAGAACTTGACGCTTTGAGACTACCTAGCCGAAGAAGGAACCTTGACGGCCCATGGCGATGAACAAGTCTTCATACCTTGTTGTTTTATTTCGTAGAGTAGATTAAGAAGGCGGACGATCCCATAAGCCGTGCTTGTACGCCTTCCAAAAAAGGGAAATCATCGCAACGGTTTCAAACGGCAAGCAAATAAAGAGATAAGTTTTCCTTTCTTTTCTTTTATTTCTTTTCGTAGATTAAATCCACATCTCTCCAATATTCTTTCCCACAACTCATTGTAAATACCACGTTTCTTTGTAAATACCATCGTGACAATTAACTAAAAAAAAGATAAATTTTAGAGATTAACTTGCTTAACGCTTCTATCGCAGTCCCTCCTTGAGATCACGACCCGCATAGCCTTTGCTACCGCGGATTAGAACTGAACCTCACACTACTATTTCTAAATTTAATATCCTTATTTTTGTGTGCAGGAAAAATCAGTCAACAAATTGGCGCCGTTGCCGGGGAGGGACGGTAAGTTATCTCTAAATAAAAAAAATTTTAACTAATTCTTTATTCTTTTCTGTTTGCAGGTTTGGAGAACAGGAAACAGAAACTTATTGCAGCAGTGGACATATAGCTATCCTGTGCCTCTGCCCTCGAAGGCAGAGCACAAGGACCTGCAACTTTGCCGCGGAAACGCGGCCAGAGCCGCGGATCCGCGGCAATTGCAGTGAACTACTCACTGAATTTTTTTTGCAGGTCTCTGTAAATTAAAATACTGCTTACTGATATATTCTGTTTTGTTCTGTGATACACCTGTAAATTGCTAATAATTCAACAGTAAAATTATTGGTTGTTAAAATAAAATTTGATTAGACGTTTGCATATTAGGCACGTGTCTTTTCAATTATTTTTATTTACTGTTGAAGAGTGCTGGAGGAGCAAGGTACGTACGCATTGCATGTAGAATAGGATTCATCTCTTGGTTGATTTTCTGCTTTGAGTGATTCTTATCTATTTATCTTGTACACTTGCATTAATTCATCTTAGGGCATAACCCATTAACAAGATAAGGTGGGGATTTCATCACCCTTCCTTAGCCCAAAAATCATATCCTGAGCACTCACTAACCCAAGCCTAACTTAAAAATTAGTAGACGTTGGCCCTAGGGACATCTCGGACTCAATTAGGAGATTATCCTAAGGGGGAACGGTGTTGGAAGTTGACTCCTGCCAAATCAGTGTCTAGGAAGGGGATTGAGGGCCGAAAGCCCGAAGTGTGGTGGTTATTTAATTAAGGAACGTCTTTGACGGAAAACCTCCCACCACTCTTGCCCCGACCTGGCTGATTAACTTTGGGTCAAAGTCTACACCCTACCTCCCGTGGACAGTCTAACCAGTTAGGAGTCGTCTAGGTCATAGGTCTACCCTAACTTAGGTTAGAATTTTTCTTTTTGTTTGTTGTGTTTGTGTTGGTGTGATATGGCATATAAGAATAATTCCAATTTTAATCCATATTACACCCCTAACTATTATTCGGATATTACCAACCCGGCATACCCTAACTTTGACCAATCTAGTGTGCCGGAATGGTCTTATCCGAATGAATATAACCCACACCCCCATCTTATGACTATAATTTCCATAATAATTTCAACTCGTCACAGAGTTCATGGGTTTTCGAGTCCCCCCAGTCTAATTCTCAACCAATTGTCCTCCATATCCATCTAGTCCACATTCTTTCAATGATTTATACTTAGATCCACCAATTCATAATAGACTACCATCTATTGGGGAAATGATAAGTATGCATAAGTCCAAGCAACAATCACCATCAATCTTAGATAGGATGATGCGTGAGTCCACCGACTCATAATTTCATCATGATGACACTTCATCTTTTCAAGACCAATCAGAACAAGATGATCCTATCGACTATAAAGAGATGCTAGCTGCCATGACTGAGGCTCAATTAGCCCGTGATCATGACATAGATTTGATGGTTCAAGCTTTACATGCTCACAGTTCGGCCGTTTCTGCTTTCATTGACCACTCACTTAGAGCCGACGAACCAAGTTGCTGTGGACAACAAGATTCTAATTCAGTACCATCATGTGAACTTGCCGAAACTCCAATTCTTGATAACTTGGCAAGTTTTTCCTTTCCTGAATTAGAACTGAGCTTGAATATGATCATGATCTTCCACTTGATGATTCAATTTTATTTCCTGATCCAATAATGACTCAGTGTCTCCACCTGATTTCACTTTTCCCGAGTCAACATTGGATCCTATTCCAATTCATTATGAAATTGAATCACCCTTTTAGATGATCATATTGAACTTGACCTAGATTCTCACAATCTCTTTACTTCTGAAATTGATTGTACAATTCTGACGGACGATGTTGACCTTAGTTTTGAAGAATTGTATGGCGATGAGCTAGAATTCCTTAATATTGGAAGTAAAGAGATATCATCCATATTAGGTCACATTCCATTGTAAGAAGATTGTGGACTTGAGTTTCAATTCTTGACTTGGACCCAATTCTTGAACCTAGCCCGACTCCTGAGCCCTTACTTGATTTGAGCATCTTCCCTGAGTCGGTATTCGTTCCCGCACCTATAATGTCCAAGTCAATAATTCCATCCTTTCATTCTCCATTTTGGGACAAGGAGGTTGAGACAATTAACTCTGAAACTTATTATGAAATTTGGAAATTCGATGGGGTGGAAATTTTTAAAATAATTATACATGTATTTTTGTGGGTTATGTAAGGAAAGTTTCTGGTGGGTTCCACCAAATTATCTGTTATCTTGATTGGGCCGCATTTCGTGGACCAATTAGACCACCTCCGGAACCACCACCCTAAGGTAACTTCCGCCTTCCCTTGTTCTGTTTCATGCATATATGCATTCATTCATACATTGAGGACAATGCATGAGATAAGTGTGGGGGTGGGCTTTACTAACGTACTAACATAGGTAGAAATTAACAAAAAAATTTTGCTAAAAAAAAAAAAATCTAAAAAAAAAATTAAAAAAAAATGTTATAAAAAGGAAATATTTTGACTTATTTTTTGAAAGAAATCTAAGTTAGTTTTAAGGATTAGGAAAATCATGATTAGGATTTCTAAAAACTTGGTCAAAATAAATAAATTGTTTAAATTTTAGTTATAGGAGAGAAGTTGAATAATTAATTAGTCTTAATTTTTACCTTAAGGAAATGTGCATACCTAATGCATATCTAGGATTCTAAGACAAAGACCCTTGTGCCTCATATATAAAAAAAATAATAATAAAAAAAAATTTCACTAATTAAGCTGGATACATGTGCCTCAAGAAGCATAAGTATTCACGCCTAAAGGTGAGTGTAAAAAAAAAAAAAAAAAAAAACTTAGTTTTGTGGCCTAGTTCACTCGAATTTGAGTCCGCGGGGTGTTTTCTCATCTGGTGCCCTAAAGCCAACCGGTTTGGGAGTCATCGACTTTAAGTTCGCTACATGGGTGGATTAGAAAGTCCGAGGGAACTAAGGAAAAATTACTTAAATGTACTAACAAATCTAATAATCAATTAGTTAGGTATTAGGGCCTCAAGAAGCCTTGATACTTATACGAAAGAAAATTAGATGAGTTATACATGCCAAAAAAAAAAATTATATTAACACATCTAATAGTCAATTAGTTAGGTATGAGGGCCTCAAGAAACCTTTATACTTACACGAAAGAAAATTAGATGATGTTATAAAAATAATAAAGAGGCATGAGAGTCCAAGTAAAGGAATTCCTAGTAAAAACATAAGGATGCATATGATTTTTGGTAACAAAAAAGACTATATTAGAAATTCAATTTTAATTCTTACCTAAAATGGAAAACAATTAACTTTATTAAGACTAAGTTTAAAGAATGAATAAAAATGAGGATCCTAAAACTTATAGACTACTTAGTCTCTTCAAATATAATTCAAATATTTTCCTTTATGGATTTTGTGGGTGCAATCCGCTGAAAACCCTCACGAGACAACACTCGTCCTCTAGGGTAACCTAGGGGTTTAAACGGCTTGTTGCACGTGCTAAGTGCAATCGTGATTCCTACGAAAGTGAGTTAGGTTAGATTAACTTTTCATTTTTTTTCTTTTTCTTTGTTTTACTCGAGGACGAGCAAAAAGATAAGTGTGGGTGTGATTGGTAGTCAAAAGTGCATTTTTATCATCATATTTACCATCACATTTTCATATTTATTCATTTAATTCTGCACAATTATTAATATTTTATTATTTATTGTGTGCAGGCCTCGAATTGTTATTTAACAATAAATAAAGCCTAAAGAGCCCAAAGCCCAGATCCAAGCCCATGTTTGAAGCCCAGGTGAAAAAGCGCAAATACAAAGAGTCAAAATGCAAATACAAGGGCTGAAAGTTGCAAATATCAAAGATTAGGGAAGGATAGACTTCTATCCAACCCTAAACACCTGCAGGATGAGAATAAAAGGCCAAGATAAGAAGAAAATTCGTGGAGGAAGATTTGAAGAAATCTGGATTAAGGGTAACTTGATTACCAAGTTACCTCGAAAATCCAGATTTAAAAGGCCAGGATTACAATTCTAGAAGCAGGCGCCCACATGGACGGACCAGGAGAGGCCACGCGCCAAAGCGCGTGGCCAGAAGCCACAAAAGTGCCGCGGAACCGCCGCAAATCCGCGGCACTTTGATAAGATCCTGATCCCAAATTTCGTGGGCAGATTCGTCTGGGACTCTGTAACCTTCTGCACCTATAATATCACCTGCAGTGCAACGCAAAGGGTGTCCAGCGTCCAGCAAAGGGCCAAAAGCTAGGGTTTTTAGGTTTTAGGTTAGATTCCATTGTAAATTTTATTTTCTTTTTGTGAAAGCTGAGAGGAGATGTTGCATTCATGGAGGAAGGGATCCTCTTGTACCGATGGTGACAGCCGGTGTAAGTTGTAAATTTTCCTCCATTGTTTAAATCAAATCAAAGCTTGTTTTGTTATTTTTATGTTTTATTGTGTCTCTATCTTTGTCTATCATTGTTTTTCTATTTTTGGTTTATGACATTGTTTCCTTCTCTGATGTCTTGCAAACCGTGAGAACTTGACGCTTTGAGACTACCTAGCCGAAGAAGGAACCTTGACGGCCCATGGCGATGAACAAGTCTTCATAGCTTGTTGTTTTATTTCGTAGAGTAGATTAAGAAGGCGGACGATCCCATAAGCCGTGCTTGTACGCCTTCCAAGAAAAGGGAAATCATCGCAACGGTTCAAACGGCAAGCAAATAAAGAGATAAGTTTTCTTTTCTTTTCTTTTATTTTCTTTTCGTAGATTAAATCCACATCTCTCCAATATTCTTTCCCACAACTCATTGTAAATACCACGTTTCTTTGTAAATACCATCGTGACAATTAACTAAAAAAAAAGATAAATTTTAGAGATTAACTTGCTTAACGCTTCTATCGCAGTCCCTCCTTGAGGATCACGACCCGCATAGCCTTTGCTACCGCGGATTAGAACTGAACCTCACACTACTATTTCTAAATTTAATATCCTTATTTTTGTGTGCAGGAAAAATCAGTCATTTATCTTGTTACCATTAATGATTCATATGTTAATAATAGCAAGTATATTGAGGCTAACTCAAAAGCCATTCATGCTTTGAAGAGTACCCTAGACAATGATTATTTATGTGGGGTTGCTAACATTGACTCGGCTTTTTGTAGTTTGGAACTCGTTGGTCTCCCTTGGCAAAAAAGAACAATGCTATGCGGGGAGCGACTCGGATGCTAGAAGTGACGCTTCCAACGTGTGCTACATGGTCCAAGGGGACAACCCCCTTGAGGTAACTACCGAATCCGAGGTAGATGAAGATGTTAACATGACTTATGATGAGCTTACTTCTTTTTGTCAACAACTTTTAGAAAAATATGACATGCTTAGAAAAGATAATAAGAAAATGAAAAATAAATTTGATTGCATGTTAAAGGAAAAAGATTCTTTTCAAACAAATTTGAAAATGTTTTAAAGAAAATGAGTCTTTTAAAAAAAAAATTGCATGTTTTGAAAAAGAAATAAAAATTTGAAATGAGATGTTTCCTTGCTTTCTAAATTAAATGATCTTTGTGAAGGAAACACTATGTTGAAAAATAAAGTTGTTTTGGTGGAAAAAACAAAAAGAAGTTGCTTTAAATGAAAACAACTCTTTAAAAAGAAAAATCATTGAAAAAGAAAAAGAAAATGTTTCTAAAAAGAATAAGAAAA
Source organism: Agave tequilana (assembly GCA_038442645.1). NCBI lineage: Eukaryota > Viridiplantae > Streptophyta > Magnoliopsida > Asparagales > Asparagaceae > Agave > Agave tequilana. Next base: position 120,597 of record JAVJIF010013293.1, on the reverse strand, counting down.
ATGATTCTATCTCACCATGATTTACATGCCACCATAAATCAAAATAAGATTAAAAATTTGAAAAATAAAATTGATAGTTTACGCTCAACTTTGAGCAATTGTGCATTTAACCACTCTACATTGGAGTCTTTGTTTTCAAAGAAACAAACTCCACATATTCATGCACATCACCCTCATGCATATGCACACTTTGCACGCCATAACCACACTCACACTCATATGCATCCTAAGTGTACAAATGTACACATTGTTGCCGCAAAAGCCATTTAGCAAAATTTTGTTATGATAAGATAAATGTTTTAAATTTTGCTAATAAGAAAAATGTTTGGGTTCCTTACAAGACTAACCCCCAAGGACCCAAAAGACGTACCAAAAGAAAATGGGTACCAAATTCCACCTTGTGTTTTTAATGTAGGTGCGGGCTCTCACAAAACGTGAAGAGGGATGGTGCCTTGGTAGTGGATGTATGGACTTGATGGACATACTATTGATGCACCGCTATCAAGGAGGTTTGGGGGACAACCACCGTGTTTTGGAGATTTGGAGTATAGTTCATGTGTTGGTAACTATCTCTAAAATCCTAGTTTAGTTTACATGCTTATTCATATATGATATCTTTAGCATGTTCATGTTTTGTGCTTCATGTGGTAAATACTAGTTTAAATGTAGTTTTATCAAACTTGGATATATACTTGTACAAATAGTGATCAACATTTGATTCATATACGTTTGCACTTCATTGTTCATTTGTACTCATTATTTGCACATGTATAGCCTAGTTTTGATGATTCTCTCATTTACACTTGTTTTGCCTATTTTCATGTCTTACTTCATGTATATGTACTTTGGATTCAAATCTAATAAATATACATGTATACCCCATGAGTCATTTACCTTCATGCAATTTACTTTATGGACTCTTTTTATATTTGGGATATGTATGAATATTATTAGCTTTGGATAAATCATACATATACCTAGAAGTTTGTTTTAAAATGAAAAATGAATTTTCATGATTTGTTTGATAAAATGATATTTATGTTTTGAGCTTCATTGATTATATCTTCATGGAAATGCTAAACACATGATTCTTGTACACTCACACTTCATTTGTTTTGTCATGACCTTGTTTCATGAACATCTTTATGAGATTTATCGATTTTGAGTGTCAACTCTTGTGTATTTGGTATGATTCATGAAAAACATATGATTTGATTTCATGTTTTGAAGGATCTTTAACTAGTTTTTCAAAAATTACTTTTAACTAGTTATTGTTCTTCAATAGTTAATTTATGAGTTATATACTTAATTTACATTGTTATTTTCAATTGTTATCACAATTGATATTCTTTTTGCATATACATACTGTTTCCTATATATGTATGCTTCATAATTTCTATTGGTATTTTCATTCTCATACATATATATGTTTTATTTATGCTTGATTAAAAATTGATTACATATTTAAAGCACAAAATTTGTTTATGCTAAGCTTAATTCAAATCTTTATTTTCAATTGATTTCTCAATTGATATTTTAATAAGCTTATGCATTATTTTAAAATTGATATTTTTATTGATATCAAAAATGTGCAATAATCTTCAATTGGTATCTATTGATTGCAATGGTATCAAAATAATTTACAATATCTTTCAATTAGTATCAATATGATTCTATTTTGATTAAAATTCAAAATTTGTAATGTTTATTTACAATTTGATTGATATCTTAAAATTTGATTGATTTACAGGTGGTACCTTTAAAAATTTTTGTTTATATGATATCTTAAAATTTGATTACTAGATATCTCAAAATTTGTTTTATTGAGGATAATTCAAAATTTTGTTTTGAAATTTTGAAAATTAAAAATGTTTTGATTTGTATTGCCTATATACAAGGGGAGCTTAACATCTCTTCTACATATAGATTCATGTTGAGTGTATCTTATATTGAGGAGCTTGACAACTCTTCTTTATGCGGTACACGTGTATAGGGGGAGCTTCACATCTCCTCTTATGCATTGCATATTATGTGTTATGTGAATTAGGGCTTGTCATCCCTCTTTCATGTAATGTATATGTTTAGGGAAGTTAACTTAGCGTCTTCCTCTTCATGAATGTATATCGCATATATCTCTTTATTGGTTGATTTGTTTAATGTCACCCCTTTGTTGATTTTTGTTTTTGACAAAAAAAAGAGGAGAACATTTTATTTTTACTTTAACCCCTTTGTTGATGATTAAAAAAAAGGGGGAGAAGTATTTGAGAAGTTTTTGTATATATGCATGTTTTCCTTACTTTATTCATAAAGGGGGAGAAGGATTTATGTTTGTAGAATTTGATTTGTTTCATGCTTGTTTATGCATGTTTATCACCTTATATTTGCATATATGTTTATGTGCTTCATTGCCATATTTATTGTTTATTGAGATGCATGAGTTAAGGGGGAGCTTCTTGAAGCTTTACTTTAATCTATGCATATATAACTTCATGAGTTTTGTCATCATCAAAAAGGGAGATTGTTGGCCCAAAGGCCTATCACTCTAGTTTTGATGATGATCAACTCATGTAGTTATAGTACTAATGATCTTGTGTTTATTTAGTTTCAGATTTGTGATCAAGATCTTAGTAGGTGTGTAGCTTCAACAAAGGATTTAAAGTCAAGTTTTGGAGCTAACACGGTTTGATTCAAGAGCTTGTGCATCAAGACCACATCAAGTACTCAAGAGGAGTCTAGCTCTATGGATCGTGTTTGGACCAAGTCAAGAAGATGTGAAGACTTCAAGTGAAGACCTTCATGATCAAGACTTGTGTCTAGGTTTGCTTTTATAAGATTTTGTTTTAGATAAAATGTAAAGGATAGAATAGTTGGTGGATTGCTCAAGTATATCTTATACACACACACTCTTGATTTAGATAAGTTTTTTATAAAAGAATTTTTATTTTGGAAAAATACAAAAGAGTTTTCTTTTTGAAAAATACCGGTTTGGTTTTTGGTATTCAAAGTATAATGTTTTAACAAAAACCAAATTTAGAGCTTAATGTAAAAAACATAGATATTTCACCATGTATGTGTAGTGGATCATATCCATACACTTTATGCTTTAAAAGTTGTTTAAATATCTTGTTTTTGTATTTGGAGAAGTTTTGGCAAAACCAATTTTGGAAAAATACAGTTTTTGTTTTTAACCAAAATTTCCAAGTTACAAAAAGTTCAAATTGTTTGTAACATGTCTTGATTTTGCTCAAGCATGTTTGATTATCAAAATATAATGTTAAAACTATTTTTGTAGATTTTTGGTGATTTTATGGGATTTTATTTTAGCCAAAAGATAACTTTTTAAATCCCTAATTTGACCTGACCTGGCTTCTGTCGGTCGACCGGACCGGTCGACTGAGCTTGAAGTCGGTCGACCGAGCCGGTCAGTCGACGTGCACAGAACGTGCACGCCAGGATTGCTGGAGGGCCGGTCTACCGATCCGGTCGACCGCAGAGAGCTTCTGCTCTCTGGAAAGCCCCGGTCGACCGGGCCGCTACTAACTACTAAATGCTCCACTAACCATGCTAATCTCTTCGAGATAGTTGCCTCACATTTTGATCCTTGGCCATCACAATCCTTGGCTCCAAGAGACGATACAAAGCATGGCTCAAGGATGGTTCATCACATTCAAAACATTGCATCAAGAACAAGCTAATACAAGCATCACTCATTACACTACTAGCATGAAATAAAAGAGCATGAAATAAAAGAGAGTTAGCTTGGTTAGCAAGTTAGCAAGTTAGATGTTAGAACCCATCATCTTTGGCCATCAATGGCTCTTGCAAGAACAAGGCCTTGTAGAGGCAACCCGATTCATGTGGATTATCAAGTAAGTGGTTAGATGGTTAGTGGTTAGTAGTTAGATTGCCATGAGAAGAAAAAGTTAGCAAGAAATCATGTAGAAGGTGAAGGAGATTACATTGGAAGAGAAAGGAGGCATCTTTACATAGAGTGTCACTCTCTATTACATCAATCCCTCACTATCTCTCTCTAGAAATCACTCAGCCCTACTATAATGATCTAAAAAGAAATTAAAATACAAGAAATGAAGAACACTCACCTACACTACTCCTAAAATCTGCACCTACTCCTAAAAACGAAAACTGCTTCCAGTTTGGGCCATTGCAGGGGAATTTATAGGCCTTAGAAGCATCCAGAAGACGAGACTTGGCCACGCGTCGAAAATCGACGCGTGGCTCCACTACTTTGCCGCGGATCCGCAAGGATTGCCGCGGATCCGCGGCAATACCAGGGACTTAGGTCCCTGGTTTTGGTCCGTGTGTAACGCCCCGATCCTAAAGATACGGAGACGTTATGGCGACGCATATACGCGAGGAAAATACCCCACGTATATACGCTAAGCCTAAAGTAACCTGAACAAGCTATAATCAGAACTATAATAACCATCGAATTACTGCAACAATACATATACATGATAACAGATGGAAAATGACAAGAATGTGGCAGCTGAAAGCGATAAAAGATAGAATCATGAAATAACAGGAATAGAATGATAGGCTAGATGTGATATACAAGAATCAAGGAATAATAGCAGAAATAGAAAATACAAAAATACCAGAATCAAAGGAAGAGGACCCAAGCTCCTCGCAAAGCGTACCGCCTCATCAAACACCTGCACATTAGAAACAATCGTCCAATAGCTGGACGTGCAAACCCAGGGTCGTCAGAACGCGACCATGGGAGTGTGTGTGTAAAGGGAAAAAAATCTCGTGCAGAAGAACAATGTGCATAGATAATAGTAAGAACAACTGCAGACTAAGTAACAAAATAAATAACTGAACAGTAGCACATATGGTGACAACATGAATACAGGTAGAAGACAACTGGCACAACTGTAAATATGCAATCAATGTTAAGACGTGTAATCTATCACATGTCACTAGGTTGGCATCCAAGTCTGGTCATAAGTCTGGTCCTGGTTACAATCGTCTGGTCCTGGTTACAATCAACTGGTCCTGGTTACAATCATCTGGTCCTGGTTACAATCATGTATACAGTCATATGTCATAAGGCAGGGTAACAATTCAGGGCATGACACTATGTGTTCATTCAAATCATTCAATAACAATCAGTAGTATTCTATGTTATCTTAGTCACTTTCCCACCGGCGTCCCACAACATCCGACAATTCACCCTGGAGCCCGCACATCCAGTAGAACTCATTCGAACTCTGATATGCGGGTATCATTGTTCGAATAGGGAAAGAGAACCAAATAACAAGTATTCAAGGTGTTATCAACATACAAGTGCGTGTGGATGCTAATAGGCACTGAGAATGTAATATCACGCTAACACCAGGTGGCACAATCAGTAGATTGCCCTACAGATTCAAGAGGTGGCCCCCACAGATTCAAGAGGTGGCCCCCACCACGTGTGTGGTGTGGCACTTTGCTCCGTGTGGCACTTTGCTCTGAGGGGAATAGATTCTAGAGGTGGGCCCCATGGATTCAGGAGGTGGCCCCCACCATGTGTATGATGTGGCACTTTGTTCCGTGTGACACTTAGTTCCATTCAGGATCCACCGGACGCTAGTACGATTGTGGGATACATCCTCGTCATCCCGACACCAGGCGGCAAACCGCGGACGCCGGTTTGACTGTGCTATTAACAGGTCAACAGTGCATGGGACATGGGTACAGCGGGTACAGGAGTACTAGATGCCAAGTAATAGTGATACAGTCATATGTCAAGGTCCCGTGAAAGGTGTCTAGTGTACAGTCAGTTAGGTAATGCCATCAGTAACAATCAATACCTTATGCCATTTCAATTACTGGGATGCTACGGGACGGTAACAATATCCGTACAGTAATAATCAATCTGTAATCGTATACACGGTGAACAATATCAGTAACAGTAACAGTAACAGTAACCGTGTATACGATGAACAATAAAACTGTATAAGGTGTTACAGTCAACCAAACATTTCCCGTAACTTCCAGTAATTTGAATACTAGGTTTATCAGTCAGGTGTCAGGCATGACCAGTCAAATTCAGCTCACCAATATCCAACTAAACTCTCACCGGTGTTATCATCAAAAGATAATCAAAATCTACTGATAACTGCTATCTGGTAACTCGGAGTACAAGATCACTGATATTCACTAGGTCACTATCACAATAACTCAATCTCTGCCAACTGAATTAATCCAGTTTCTAAAATCATAACAAGTCCACATCAATATCAGAATGAATCATCACTTAAATCATCGCCAATAAATGAATAACAAGTCAACACATACTGAATCATATCAAAGTAAGGAATCATCCTCAAATAACTTATGGTCTAGACTATCTACTCTTGGTACTCAACATCATCAATATATCATCTAAACAAATCCCAAATGCCAACAATGTCAATCTCATCTCAAAACAAGTCAGGTTCTAATATAAGGAATATAGATTCTAGATAACCTCCAACTCAAGATCAATCTAAGTCACAACTCAACTAATAGGGTCATATCTGATATGTCCTCAATACTCAACTAATAAAGTCACGTCCAATTACTGATCTTCATTCTATGTAAATAACATAAGTCCATATCAATCCAAAGTTATTACAACCAACTCATATTCCAATAGTTCCATAATCATCAAGTTTCATTACACATCTAGTAATCTGATTCAATAATTGTTGTTCTAACATATAACCATAATCAGGCACAGCTCTCTCACTCTAACAATCTAATCTGATTCCAAGTCTTCACAATCTCCACTTCTATTAATGATCAGTCATAATGTCCCAACACTCGGTATCACAACATATCATATACATGCATCTGAGTTCTATCATTATAAGTCTAGTCATTACCACCAATATCCATCTCTAGAAATCATGTACCTCCATCAATAACCAATACATAATTCATGGGTGAAGTCCACAATCCATAAGGAACTACATACAGCTGGCAGACTGGATAAGTCGACTAGGGGTCATATACAGATCGACTAGAGAGGGAGTTAGTCGACTATAAAAGTATCAAGTCGACCAGCAGAGTGATACAGAGAGTTCAACATATTCTGGAAGCTAAATTAGTCGACTATAGGGAATACTATAGTCGACTAGCAGAGGCATTAGTCGACTAATAACAGGTATTAGTCGACTAATGACTCTGCTAGAGCAGATAACAGAGACAAGTCCACGCCTATTTAATCATACAATATATGGATCTAAGCCCCTACTTGCACACATCAATAAACACAATTACTAAACATTATTCTATGTACACAATTGAATCAGTTTAGAATCAATTACATATAAATAAAAGGAACCGAAAGGAGTAAACACTCACATCGGGAAATCTGATCGTTGCCGGGCGAGTCGCCGTTACGGTCGCTGTGGTGCCGTTCCTCGCTGTTGGACTGCATGGGAGGGTAGCCAAGGTGCTGAAGAAGGCCACCATGCCGGTCTCCGACGACGGGCTGGCGTGGATCAGAAGAAGTCGCTGCTCGCTCGCTGCCTGTTGGATCTGGGCTGTGCTGATCTGTTGTTGCCGTATCGCTGTTGTGCGCGTCATGGGTCTGTCGGAGGCCGGATGGGCTACTGCTGGTGGGACCCTGGAGGGTGTACGGCTGCTCTGATCCGTCATCGCTGCTGGGGTGTGCACCAGCAAGGAGGGGAGGAGGCCGATCCGGATCTGATCTGCTGTTGCTGTTGCTCGCCACCAGAAGAGGGGCTGCTGGAGAGCCTGGTTCTCCGGGCTGCTGTGAGGAGAAAAGGGCGGCTGGATCTGAGCTGCCGAGGGCTGTGCGCTGCAGGGGAGGAGAGGTGGCCTGTGGTGCTGCCGTGTGTGCGCCGGGAGGAGGAAGCATGGCCAGATCAAGAGGGGAATCCGGCCTGCTGCTGTCGCTCAGTGAGAAGGAACAAGCCAAGGAAGGGGGCTTGCTATTGCGGGTGCTGCTGTTGGTGTTGCCTGATCTGCAGGTGGCTGCTGCACCAATGAAGAGAGAGGAGAGAGTGCGGCTGTGGTGCAGGTCTGGGAAGGTGGAGGTCGAGCTGCTGCTGTTGGGGGAACCTGCCATGGGAGAGGTGCTGTTCTGTTGGCTGCCGCAGGGAAGTGGTACACGGCAGCAAGGGGCTGTTGGAGTTGTTGGCGGCAGTACCATGGAGGGGGCGGCTGTGAAGTTGGGAGATGGAGATTTGTTGGTGATGTTTAGGTTTAGATCTAGGTTTAGGTTAAGGATAGATTTATATAGTAGGGTATTGGGTTATTGGGTTTGCGGGTATGCCAACGAGTTGAGGCTTGAGTTCAATAGATTAATGGGTATAGGTTCACCAATGTGTATTGGACCTACATAGGTTGATGGGTAGGATCCAATTAGATAAATATTGGGTATAGGGTTTGTGACAACTGTTGCGGGTTAGGCTCCAAATAGCAAATGTGTAATAGGATATATAATGGATAAGAAAATAGGTTGAATTAGGCTAAACAAAGGGAGCACCACCACCATGATTAGTACAAATGCCAATATTAAAATAAGTAATACCAATCACAATTAATAATTGATAAACAATAATCATACTAAAAGAACAATAATAATAATAAATAATAGTAACAACATAGATATTACTAACAATGAGTAATGTTATATCACATGAAAAAAAAATATACATGTACACATTTAAAATACCAGTATATTTTATTCAAATACCGTACTTTAAAAATAGGGATATTACATTCTACCACCTTAATAAAAATTTCGTCTTCGAAATTCTAATAAGGTAGGGAATGGTAAAAGAATCAAAGATCAAGAGAGAACACAGCAATCTTCCACGTTGCCTCGTTGGGACACCACGATTCCGCTGCGCGCTCTGATCTCTGCTACCAGCTTCAACATGGAGTAACCGATCTCAAGAGATAGAATCAGGAGGAATGAATAGGAAGGAAGGATAAAATCAAGATGGACATCCAAATCACTCTAATTGAAGTGTTGGAATCATGAATATCAACAGATCAAGAACGGAATTCCAAAGGAAGGACAATCAATTTCCAAATGGAGTCAATATTATCACGTGAATAGTATATGTATATTGCAGTGTCAATATAACTGTCTCAGGTTACAGGTAGGAACTAGGTTCTCTTTTATGTCGAACCTGGCTCTGATACCACTCTGTAACGCCCTGATCCTAAAGATACGGAGACGTTATGGCGACGCATATACGCGAGAAAAATACCCCACGTATATACGCTAAGCCTAAAGTAACCTGAACAAGCTATAATCAGAACTATAATAATCATCGAATTACTGCAACAATACATATACATGATAACAGATGGAAAATGACATGAATGTGGCAGCTGAAAGCGATAAAAGATAGAATCATGAAATAACAGGAATAGAATGATAGGCTAGATGTGATATACAAGAATCAAGGAATAATAGCAGAGAAACAGAAAATGCAAAAAATACCAGAATCAAAGGAAGAGGACCCAAGCTCCTCGCAAAGCGTACCGCCTCATCAAACACCAGCACATTAGAAACAATCGTCCAATAGCTGGACGTGCAAACTCAGGGTCGTCAGAACGCGACCATGGTGAGTGTGTGTGTAAAGGGAAAAAAAGCTCGTGCAGAAGAACAATGTGCATAGATAATAGTAAGAACAACTGCAGACTATGTAACAAAATAAATAACTGAACAGTAACACATATGGTGACAACATGAATACAGGTAGAAGACAACTGGCACAACTGTAAATATGCAATCAATGTCAAGACGTGTAATCTATCACATGTCACTAGGTTGGCATCCAAGTCTGGTCCTGGTTACAATCGTCTGGTCCAGGTTACAATCATCTGGTCCTGGTTACAATCATGTATACAGTCATATGTCATAAGGCAGGGTAACAATTCAGGGCATGACACAATGTGTTCATTCAAATCATTCAATAACAATCAGTAGTGTTCTACGTTATCTTAGTCACTTTCCCACCGGCGTCCCACAACATCCGACAGTTCACCCTGGATCCCGCACATCCAGTAGAACTCATTTGAACTCCGATATGTGGGTATCATTGTTCGAATAGGGAAAGAGAACCAAATAACAAGTATTCAAGGTGTTATCAACATACAAATGCGTGTGGATGCTAATAGGCACTGAGAATGTAATATCACGCTAACACCAGGTGGCACAATCAGTAGGTGGCCCCCACAGATTCAAGAGGTGGCCCCCACCACGTGTGTGGTGAGGCACTTTGCTCCGTGTGGCACTTTGCTCTGAGGGGAATGGATTCTAGAGGTGGCCCCCACGGATTCAAGAGGTGGCCCCCACCATGTGTATGATGTGGCACTTTGTTCCGTGTGACACTTAGTTCCATTCAGGATCCACCGGACGCTAGTACGATTGTGGGATACATCCTCGTCATCCCGACACCAGGCGGCAAACCGCCGGACGCGGTTTGACTGTGCTATTAACAGGTCAACAGTGCATGGGACATGGGTACAGGGGGTACAGGAGTACTAGATGCCAAGTAATAGTGATACAGTCATATGTCATGGTCCCGTGAAAGGTGTCTAGTGTACAGTCAGTTAGGTAATGCCATCAGTAACAATCAATACCTTATGCCATTTCAATTACTGGGATGCTACGGGACGGTAATAATATCAGTACAGTAATAATCAATCAGTAATCGTATACACGGTGAACAATATCAGTAACAGTAACAGTAACAGTAACCGTGTATACGATGAACAATAAAACTGTATAAGGTGTTACAGTCAACCAAACATTTCCCGTAACTTCCAGTAATTTGAATACTAGGTTTATCAGTCAGGTGCCAGGCATGACAAGTCAAATTCAGCTCACCAATATCCAACTAAACTCTCACCCGGTGTTATCATCAAAAGATAATCAAATCTACTGATAACTGCTATCTGGTAACTCGGAGTACAAGATCACTGATATTGACTAGGTCACTATCACAATAACTCAATCTCTGCCAACTGAATTAATCCAGTTTCTAACATCATAACAAGTCCACATCAATATCAGAATGAATAATCACTTAAATCATCACCAATAAATGAATAACAAGTCAACACATACTGAATCATATCAAAGTAAGGGAATCATCCTCAAATAACTTATGGTCTAGACTATCTACTCTTGGTACTCAACATCATCAATATATCATCTAAACAAATCCCAAATGCCAACAATGTCAATCTCATCTTAAAACAAGTCAGGTTCTAATACAAGGAATATAGATTCTGGATAACCTCCAACTCAAGATCAATCTAAGTCACAACTCAACTAATAGGGTCATATCTGATATGTCCTCAATACTCAACTAATAAAGTCACGTCCAATTACTGATCTTCATTCTATGTAAATAACATAAGTCCATATCAATCCAAAGTTATTACAACCAACTCATATTCCAGTAGTTCCATAATCATCAAGTTTCATTACACATCTAGTAATCTGATTCAATAATTGTTGTTCTAACATATAACCATAATCAGGCACAGCTCTCTCACTCTAACAATCTAATCTGATTCCCAAGTCTTCACAATCTCCACTTCTATTAATGATCAGTCATAATGTCCCAACACTCGGTATCACAACATATCATATACATGCATCTGAGTTCTATCATTATAAGTCTAGTCATTACCACCAATATCCATCTCTAGAAATCATGTACCTCCATCAATAACCAATATATAATTCATGGGTGAAGTCCACAATCCATAAGGAACTACATACAGCTAGCAGACTGGTATAAGTCGACTAGGGGTCATATACAGATCGACTAGAGAGGGAGTTAGTCGACTATAAAAGTATCAAGTCGACCAGCAGAGTGATACAGAGAGTTCAACATATTCTGGAACCTAAATTAGTCGACTATAGGGAATACATTAGTCGACTAGCAGAGGCGTTAGTCGACTAATAAGAGGTATTAGTCGACTAATGACTCTGCCAGAGCAGGTAACAGAGACAAGTCCACGCCTATTTACTCATACAATATATGGATCTAAGCCCCTACTTGCACACATCAATAAACACAATTACTAAACATTATTCTATGTACATAATTGAATCAGTATAGAATCAATTACATATAAATAAAAGGAACCGAAAGGAGTAAACACTCACATCGGAAAATCTGATCGTTGCCGGGCGAGTCGCCGTTACGGTCGCTGTGGTGCCGTTCCTCGCTGTTGGACTGCATGGGAGGGTAGCCAAGGTGCTGAAGAAGGCCACCGTGCCGGTCTCTGACGACGGGCTGGCGTGGATCAGAAGAACTCGCTGCTCGCTCGCTGCCTGTTGGATCTGGGCTGTGCTGATCTGTTGTTGCCGTATCACTGTCGTGCGCGTCATGGGCCTATCGGAGGCCGGATGGGCTGCTGCTGGTCGGACCCTGGAGGGTGCACGGCTGCTCTGATCCGTCATCGCTGCTGGGGTGTGCACCAGCAAGGAGGGGAGGAGGCCGATCCGGATCTGATCTGCTGTTGATGTTGCTCGCCACCAGAAGAGGGGCTGCTGGAGAGCCTGGTTCTCCGGGCTGCTGTGAGGAGAAGAGGGCGGCTAGATCTGAGCTGCCGAGGGCTGTGCACTACAAGGGAGGAAGAGGTGGCCTGTGGTGCTACCATGTGTGCTCCGGGGAGGAGGAAGCACGGCCAGATCAAGAGGGGAATCCGGCCTGCTGCTGTCGCGTAGGGAGAAGGAACAGGCCAAGGAAGGGGGCTTGCTATTGCGGGTGCTGCTATTGGTGTTGCCTGATCTACAGGTGGCTGCTGCACCAATGCAGAGAGAGGAGAGAGTGCGGCTGTGGTGCAGGTCTGGGAAGGTGGAGGCCGAGCTGCTGCTGTTGGGGGAACCTGCCATGGGAGAGGTGCTGTTCTGTTGGATGCCGCAGGGAAGTGGTACACGGCAGCAAGGGGCTGTTGGAGTTGTTGGCGGCAGTACCATGGAGGGGGCGGCTGTGAAGTTGGGAGATGGAGATTTGTTGGTGATGTTTAGGTTTAGATCTAGGTTTAGGTTAAGGATAGATTTATATAGTAGGGTATTGGGTTATTGGGTTTGCGGGTATGCCAACGGGTTGAGGCTTGAGTTCAATAGATTAATGGGTATAGGTTCACCAATGGGTATTGGACCTACATAGGTTGATGGGTAGGATCCAATTAGATAAATATTGGGTATAGGATTTGTGACAACTGTTGCGGGTTGGGCTCCAAATAGCAAATGTGCAATAGGATATATAATGGATAAGAAAATAGGTTGAATTAGGCTAAACAAAGGGAGCACCACCACCATGATTAGTACAAATGCCAATATTAAAATAAGTAATACCAATCACAATTAATAATTGATAAACAATAATCATACTAAAAGAACAATAATAATAATAAATAACAGTAACAACATAGATATTACTAACAATGAATAATGTTATATCACATGAAAAAAAATATATACATGTACACATTTAAAATACCAGTATATTTTATAAAATACCGTACTTTAAAAATAGGGATATTACACCGTGGCTCCGTCTGGCTTCGAGAATGTTCAGGGTATATCCCGTTTCTGGCATTGGCATCCGAATATTCGTCTGACAAACGCAGAAGTCTAGGTTCAATGCATCTTCTAGAGAATCCTTTGCTTGGCCTCCAAGTAATGCGGGATTAATTACCATTAATTGGGTTTCATTAAGCTCTTATTCCATCTTTGCCCTTGAACTTTGGATCTACCTGCAATAAAGACCAAAACACGGTTTAGATCTACAATTTATTCATAAATCGGTGAGAGAATGCGACATAATAATGCAGAAATGTTGACTAATCACACCCCCACACTTATTCTTTTGCTCGTCCCGAGCAAAACAAGAAAAGAAAAAACTATACTAGAAGGGTTATTACACCACTTTCGTAGGTGACGCGATTGCACTGAGCGTGTGCAACAAGCCGTTAAACCTCTAGGTTACCCTAGAGGAGGAGTGTTGTCTCCTAAGGATTTTCAGCGGATTGCACCCACAAAATCCATAAAGAAAGAAGACAAATGTTAGTATTTTAAAAACGCATTTTGAACAAGAGACAAGTTTTCAAAATATTTTTGCAAAAATATAAGTGATCTAAGGTCATAAGTCCACCACCAATCAATCTTCCTTAAACTTAGTCTCTATGCAAGATCTTGTCTTCAATTAAGGTAAGAATTCAAAATTGGATTGAATATTTTATCCCTCATAGAACCTAGATAATATGCACTTTGTGATAGTGAAGATTTCTAGGATTTCAACTCTAACCATCAAGCCATTTATTTATATATATATATTTTTTCTTTTTCTTCCTTAGTTTTCTTAGGCTTTCTAGTTCACCCATGTAGCGAGCCTATAACCGATGACTCCCAAACCAGTCGGTCCTAGGGCATCAGATGAGAAAACATCCCTCGGGTTAAAGGACTCGAGTAAACAAGGCCACAAAACTAAGGGGCATTATTTATTCTTTTGATCACCGTTAGGCGTGAATAATCATGCTTCTTGAGGCATAGTTATCCAGCTTAATAAGTGATGTTTTATATATATATATTTTTTTCTTATTTATTATTATTTTTTTATGGCATTTTAGGTCTTTGTTTCCATCCCAAAAATTGTGTAAGTGCTATGTGCATACTATCTAAGGCATAAAATTTAAGATAAAATTATCTCCCCAATTTATCTTACTTAGCCTATAATTTTAAACAAGATCCATTATTTCGACTAGGTTTAAGATGTCATAATTAAGGCTTCCTTAATTTCTAAGATCATCTTTAATTTTCTTAAAAATAGATCAAAACTTTGTCTCTTATTTCAAAAAGTTTTTAATGAAAGAAAAAATTCCTATACAAAAGGGAAGATTTCTAAAAAGTATCCAAAAAGAAGTGTAAAATAAAGAAAATCTAAAAACTTTGTCTCTTATTTCAAAAAGTTTTAAAGAAAGAAAAATTCCTATACAAAAGGGAAGATTTCTAAAAAGTATCCAAAAAGAAGTGTAAAAGAAAGAAAATCTAAAAACTCTAAGTTAGTAAACCCTCCCCCACACTTATCTCATGCATTATCCTCAATGCGTCGTGATATATGTATGCATGAAACAAAATAGAGAGGGAAGGAAAAAATCACCTCAAGGTGGTGGTTCCGGTGGTTGTCGGATTGGTCCACGAAATGCAGCCCAATCAGTCTTGCGTGGAGTCCGAAGGAACCCACCAGAAACCTCCATGATACAACCCACTAGAAAGATGTATATATTTATGAGTTTTATTAAAATATTTACCCCATCTAATTTCCAAATTTTCAAAATAATTTCTGAGTCAAATTTATCAAAGCCCTTGTCCCAGAATGGAATGATTGATTTGGACTCAGGAAATATAAGAACTAATATCGACTCAGAAAAATGACTCAAGTCAAGTAAAGGTTCGGGAGTCGAGATCGGTTCAGGAAGTGGGTCCAAATCAAGAAGTAAAACTCAAGTCCACAATCATTTCCCCATGATGGAATGTGACTTTCTAAGAGTGGTGATTCAAGTTCAGGAATGACAGGTATGGGAATCAAAACTGACTCGAAAATGTTACTCAAATTGGGTATTATAACAGGAGTCAATAATGATTCAAGAATTTGAACTGGATCACAAATTTGAGGATCAAAGTCACATTCCTCATTGAGTTCAATTCCACAAAAATGAGAACTTGCTAATTTATCAATGGGACTTTCAAAAGTAAGAAATTGGTCAAGTTCAATATGATCATCATAAATGATTGGTGATTCAATTTCACAATGGATTGGCACTGGATCCAATACTGACTCGGGAAAAGGATTGAAATCAGGTGAAGATACTGGAGTCATAATTGAATCAGGAAGTAGAATTGAATCACTAATTTGAGGTTCATGATCATATTCATGTTCAAGTTCAATTTTAGGAAATGGATAACTTGCCAAAATGTCAATGGGAACTTTAACATTTGAAGTTTGGACAAGTTCAGATGGGTGTGCTGAAATTGAATCTTGATTTCCAAAACAACATGACGCTTTGGCTCTGTCAGAATGGGTAGTGACATTAGAAATAGGATGAAAATGAAGAGTTTGGATCATCATATCTATGTCACGGTTACGAGCATTTTGAGCCTGAGTCATGAATTCAAGCATCTTTTTATAAGTCATTGGTTCATCGTTTTGTTGAAGAGATGCAGTGTTGTTTTGGAATTGGTGGTGAAATTGTGAGTCCATCAAATTTTGTGATTGTTGTTTGGACTCACATAAAAGTTCCTTACTCATTTCCAAGGCAGATGGTTGTTCATTGTGAGGGGGTGGAATTGAGCAAGACTCTTGAAAATACTGTGGAATTGGAGAGGCCAATGTTTTCTAAAGTTGTTGCTCGGCTCTTTGTAGATTGGCTTCTAAACTCTTTAGTAACTGAGATTTTTCTTCAATTGGTGGTTCAGAAAAAGGAGTATAGGAAGCACATTCGGGGAATGAATATTGTGGACAAGGTGAATATGGTGGACAAGGAGGTTGAAAATTTGACTCGGGGTACGTGAATCCCCATTGACTCTGTGACGAGTTGAAATTATTTTGAAAATTATAGTCATAAGGATGTGGGTATGGGTTGTATTGATTCGGATAAGGCCAATCCGGTGTATTTGGTTGGTGCATATTGTAAAACGCCGGGTTGGAATTATCCGAATAGAATGGAGTTGGTGTGAAATATGGATTCATGTTCAGATTGAAAGAATTGTTATTATTGAATGCCATTTCACAAAAAATTACAAACAAAAGAAAAAAAAACAAACAACAAACAAAAAGAAAAGAAAAATCAAAACCAAGCCAATAGGAGAGTTGACCTAGACCTAGATGTAGATGTCCCTAGGGGCCACGTCTATTCAAATTTTATTAAGGCTTGGGTTGTGTGAGTGGGGAGATGATTTTTGGGCCAAGGAAGGGTAATAAAATCCCCACCTTATCTTGTTTGGGTTTTGCCCTTAAGTTCAATTCGTGCAAGTGTGTAATATAGACAAGAATATAACACAAAGCGATAATCACCCACGTGTTTGTCCTATGCTATATGCAATGCCATATGTACATCTTCATCCAAATCACAACAACAGAATAAAATACAGTATATTGAATTGAATTGACACGTGCCTAAATGCAAATGTCTAAACCGTTTTAAAAGCGTCCAAATACCGTATTTTAGTTCTTTTATTTTTATGGTGTGTAGGCAATCAAAGCAAAAAGATAGCAGCACAAATCAACTAGCTATTACAAGATACACATCCCAGAACATCACGATATACAATTTTCACAAAACTGCCGCGTTTGCGCGGCAAATGTCGCGGTTGCGCGGCTTTGTTTCAGAATCTGTGGCCCTACTTTCAAGAGCAGGGAGATGCAAAGCTAGGGTCTATTCTGCAATGTTAAGCACCTGTAAATATTGCCCTGCACTCCAAAACAGAGAAGACAATGTTAACAAAAACGTGAAAATGAAACCATTCCCTTCCCCGGCAACGGCGCCAAAATTTTGATCGAAGGGGAAACTAGCACTCAAAAATGCGTATTATGTGAAATCAATGAAAAGCTCGAATGTGCTTAATATACCCTCGATACTTCCGTTATAGCATTGGCTTAACGGGTCGAATCCATAGGGAAGGGAGGCGATAGAAGCATTGATAGTCTCTATTCCCGTTGTATGTTAACAATTCTTCTTTGTTGAAAGAATGAAAAAGAATGAAAAAGAAAAGAAAATGAAATCCAGAATGTGGTAGGTGAGGAGAGCGATGAAAACGGCGATGTAAAAACCAAGAAGATGGAACAAAGGTAAACTAAGAGGATGGTGAAAACATCGATAGACAAATAGTAAAAGAAGCTTGGAAATTGTTTCTAAAACAAAAGAAAAGAAAACTCAGGCTACTAACTACTAAGTGCTCCACTAACCATGCTAACCTCTTTGAGATAGTTCCCTCACATTTTGATCCTCGGCCATCACAATCCTTGGCTCCAAGAGACGATACAAAGCATGGCTCATGGATGGTTCATCACATTCAAAACATTGCAACAAGAACAAGCCAATACAAGCATCACTCATTACACTACTAGCATGAAATAAAAGAGCATGAAATAAAAGAAAGTTAGCTTGGTTAGCAAGTTAGCAAGTTAGTTATTAGAACCCATCATCTTTGGCCATCAATGGCTCTTGCAAGAACAAGGCCTTGTAGAGGCAACCCGATTCATGTGGATTATCAAGTAAGTGGTTAGATGGTTAGTGGTTAGTAGTTAGATTGCCATGAGAAGAAAAACTAGCAAGAAATCATGTAGAACGTGAAGGAGATTACATTGGAAGAGAAAGGAGGCATCTTTACATAGAGTGTCACTCTCTATTACATCAATCCCTTGCTTTCTCTCTCTCTAGAAATCACTCAGCCCTACTACAATTATCTAAGAAAAAGAAATGAAAATATAAGAAATGAAGAACACTCACCTACACTACTCCTAAAATCTGCACCTACTCCTAAAAACGAAGACTGCTCCCGGTTTGGGCCATTGCAGGGGTATTTATAGGCCTTAGAAGCATCCAGAAGACGAGACGGGGCCACGCGTCAAAAATCAACGCGTGGCTCCACTACTTTGCTGCGGATCCGCAAGGATTGCCGCGGATCCGCGGCAATACCAGGGACTTAGGTCCCTGGTTTTGGTCCGTAGCTTCGTCTGGCTTCGAGAATGTTCAGGGTATATCCCGTTTCTGGTATTGGCATCCGAATATTCGTCTGACAAGCGTAGAAGTCTAGGTTCAATGCATCTTCTAGAGAATCCTTTGCTTGGCCTCCAAGTAATGCGGGATTAATTACCATTAATTGGGTTCATTAAGCTCTTATTCCATCTTTTCCCTTGAACTTTGGATCTACCGGCAATAAAGACCAAAACACGGTTTAGATCGACAATTTATTCATAAATCGGTGAGAGAATGTGACATAATAATGCAGAAATGTAGACTAATCACGGTCGACGGGCAGAGAGATCTGCTCTCTGTTCCAGGGCTACGGTCGACCGGCCGGTCGACCGCTGGCACACGGTCAGAAATCTGACCGTTGGCGGTCGACCGGACGGTCGACCGACAGGCCAATCTGGCTCCCAACGGCTAGTTTTTCTAGCCCTATAAATTTGGAATTTTGGGGGCTGTTTTCAACAAGTTTTTAAGTGAATTTTTACAACAGTTTTTCCTACTTTTTTAAGAGGTTTTCTCCACTTATATTTGAGCGAATATTTCCTATCAAAAGGAGAGTTTATCAAGAGTGTTTTAAAAGTGATTTTCTTGAGTTTTCCTCCACAATTTCAATCCTTGTTTTCTCACACAACACTTGAGCTTTTCATTGCTATACCTATCCTATAGGGATCTTTGTTGTGAGAGGATTTTAGGTGATCAAAGTGTTGTGATCACCAAAGTTCCATCTTTGTCTTTGAGGAGGCGGACGAGTGTGTTCGAGATGTTTGGGTTCTAGTGAGAACTCGGTGTTTGAGGTGCGGCCTCGGCGAACTTGTGGGCTTGCGGTGTGTACGGGACTAGAGGTCCAAGGAGTTCAAGTGTGAACTCGCCTTGTAGGTGTTGCGGCACCGAGTGATCTGGTGGGATCGATTCTAGTGGAAATCCTTCAAGTGTGAAGGCGGGGACGTAGAGCAAGTGTGCTCGAACCTCAAAACCAATATCCCGTGTTTGCGATTGCTCTCTCTCTCTCTCTATCTCTTACTTGTTTATATCTTGCATGCTTTATTGTCTTTATCATTATATGCTTGATATACATTGTGTGCTTATTGGTATATGCTGGGGATTATTTGCTAACACTTGTATTCAACCAAGAGAGCCAACGCGGCACCTCAACTCTTATTTAGAGGAATCTTGAGGAGTTAGTTCAGAGCCCTTCACGGGGAATTCGGCTATACTCTTGTGTGATACGTGGTGTTTAGTGTAATAAGTTTTTAATTCCGCATTTAGTGACCATTAGATTATCCATCACCTATTCTCCCCCCCTCTAGGTGATTTACAGACCGTGGGCTGGCAACAGTTAAAATTTTTGAAAACCCGGTCGACCGGCCGGTTGACTGTGAGCTTGATTTCAGCCCAACGGCTAGTTTTTTAAACACGTTTTAAAACGTGATTTTTCTCTCTAAACGAATTTGGGGGCTGGTTTTGGGTCAAATATTTCCTAATTATTCATTATACCAGTTTACTCTTTAATCCCTAACTTTATCCTATAAATAATGATGATTAGGGTAGAGGTGATTACAACAATCCTTTGCAAAAGAAATCAAGTTTAAAGGCTTTCAAAAGAAGTTTTTGCTCTCAGTTTTTGTGCTCAAAATTCTCTCTTTTTACTGAAGTTTTTGGTTCAAAACTCTCTTCAATTTCATTTTGTTTTTCACTTACAAAACTTGAGCTTCAATCCTACACATTATTCTCTAGGGTTTTTGTAAGGGAAAAAGTTTTTCAAAAGAGGGTTTGTGGTCTTTTGATCACCAAGATATCATTGTATTTGTGGCTCCACTACCTCTGGACTAGAGGAGTGTGATTGAGGAGTTGGGTACTCCATTGTGGTTGTAATCCTTTGTGAAAGTTATAGTGGTTAGAAATCCTTCTGGGTGAAGGCGGGGACGTAGAGCTGGGTGCTCGAACCTCGAAACAAAATCTCTGTGTTTGCAATTGGTTTATTTGCGTTATTTACTTTCTTTATATTCATTGCTATATTGTCGATCAATACTCACACAACAAGATTGCATTGTGCACCTCAAACTCTTATCTAGAGGAATCATGAGGAAGGAGTTCAGAGCCCTTCACGGGGTATTCGGCTTCTAATCTTGTTTCGGGTGATCATTCCATCATAACATTTTTTATTCGTGCATTGATTAGCATTATCACCTATTCTCCCCCTCTAGGTGATTTCAATTGGTATCAGAGATATGACTCTAGTTTTTGGCTTCATATCCTTAGAGAGATCCTAAAATTTACTAATCACTATTTGCATATTTTCATTCATTCACTAGTAAAGATGGCCGGTAACATTAAGACCCCTCCCAAATTTGATGGACTCAACTTTCCCATATGGAAAGTTAGGATGACTATTTTTCTACAATCTCTAGGTAGTTTAGTTGCTAAGTCCTTGATGAAGCCTTATAGTAGACCCGAAAGTGAGGAGGACACTTGGTCCGGACTTACCTTCAAGGAATATGAAGCTAATTCAAAGGCTTAAAATGTCCTACTTTTAGCTTTGAATGAGGATGACTTAACACGAGTTATCCATTGCAAATCCGCCTTTGAGATTTGGCAACACTTATTGGTCACTCATAATGGAACATCACAAGTCAAGAGAGCTAAAATAGATCTCTTGCGTTCCCAATATGAAAGTTTTAAAATGCTAGAAGATGAATCTATTGATAATATGATTACCAAGTTTACTAAGATTACTAATGCTCTTTCTTCTCTAGGTGATGAAATAAGCAACGACCAAAAGGTGCGCAAGGTGATTCGTGCTCTTCCTTCGCCATGGGAAATCAAAGCTACCACCTTGAAGGAGTTGAATGACAAGGACGAGATGGAGCTCATAAGTCTTATTGGAAACCTTAAGACTCATGAGATGGAGAAGAAGGCTAGAGAAGATGCGGTACCTCAAAAGAAAAAGTTAATAGCTTTCAAGTCTTCCTCTTCTAACTACGATGATGAAGAAGATGATAAAGAGCTATCTCTCTTTGTAAGAAATATAAAGAGAATATACCGCAAGAATAAGCTCAACTATAGAAAGCGATGGGAAGGGAAGGAGGAGAAAAGGGTCATATGCTACAACTGTCAGAAATCCGGACACATCATGACCGATTGTCCCGATTTCAAGAAAAAGATGACCTCCTCCTTGAAGCAAAAGAGGCCGATTGAAAAGAAGGTATACAAAGCCACTTGGGATTCAGAAAGTGAATCCGAAGATGAAGTCGACACGGTAAATATGTATTTCATGGCAAACACACCCAAGGTAACAACTCAACCACTTGATGATGAAAATGAAATAAGTAGAGAAATGTTAGAACATGCTTTTGTTGAACTTTCTGAAAGTTTTGATGATAATAAGGTAGAATGTTCTAAATTGAAAAAGGAAATTGAGATGCTTAAAAATCAACTTGCAATTTCTTCAAAAGAAAAGGATGAACTTTCTTCTAATCTTATTTCAACAAAAAGAGAGTTTGATGCTTATAAAGTTGCTTGTAAAGCTAAATTTCCAAAAATTGATGAAAATGAATTATCCTTGTTAAAAACTAAAATCAATGATTTTGGAAATATTTTAAAAGAATGTGCTTTTAACACTACTAAATTATAAGAAATGTTTTCTAAGAAGCATATGCACACTCCACATGCTAAAAATGATAAAACAACTCATGCTAAAAATTCTCATGATCATCATGCCAACACATCACATGTCACTCATGTTAAAACTGCTCATGCTCACAATTCACGCGTTCGTAAGCCACATGCTCATTATGCATTTAAATATGGAAGAATTTATAGATACACTTATTGTGACCGGAATGGCCATTTAGCTAAATTTTGCTATGATCATATAAATAGGACAAATAATCCTGTGTGGGTTCGAGACACTAACTCTTTAGGACCCAAGAAAATATGGGTACCAAAATCAAGTTTTAAATTACTCGATGTAGGTACACACCAAGGCTCCAAGACGTAAGGAGCGGTGGTACCTTGATAGTGGTTGTTCAAGGCATATGACATGGGATATCAACAACTTCACATCCCTATCAAGGTACGTTGAAGGTGGCACCGTCACCTTCGGAGATGACTCCAAGGGCATCATCATCGATATAGGTAACATTAAGATTGGTGCATCTCCTTTAATAGAAAATGTTGTTCTTGTTGATGGGCTTAAACATAACTTGCTTAGTATAAGTCAATTATGTGATCATGGTCTCAAAGTTGTATTTGATGAATCTTCTTGCAAAATTTTTGATTGTAAAACTAATGACTGTATTTTCACCGGATTTCGTGAAAATAATGTCTATATTATTGACATGCTTAATTTGGATTGTTCTACTAAATGCTTGAATGCTTTTGATGAGATTTCATGGCTTTGGCATAGAAGATTAGAACATGCATCTTTTGATCACCTTGCTAGAATTAATTCTAAGGAATTGGTGAAGGGTATTCCTTATTTGAAGTTTGAAAAAGACCGCATTTGTGGTGCGTGCCAACTTGGAAAACAAACCAAGTCTTCTTTCAAACCAATCAAGGATATCATGTCAACTAGGCCATTAGAATTGATTCACATGGATCTTTTTGGACCAACTGAAACTAAAAGCTTAAATGGAAGTAGATATGTTTTTGTTTTAATTGATGATTTTTCTCGTTTCACTTAGGTTTCTTTTTGGAGCATAAAGATCAAAACTTTTTCGCATTTAAGATTTTTCAAAAAGGGTTGAAAAAGAAAAAGGATTTTCGATTTTAAGGATAAGAAGTGATAGAGGTGGTGAGTTTGTTAACCAACTCTTCATCACTTATTGTGATGAAAAGGAAATTAAGCATGAAATATCATGTCCTAGAACTCCACAACAAAATGGAGTAGTTGAAAGGAAGAATAGAACTCTTCAAGAAATGGTTAGGACTATGATAAGTGAATATGGGCTCCCTCAATACTTATGAGCGAGGCCGTAAACACCGCATGCTACATATCAAACCGTATTTATTTGTGTAAAAATACTTTCAAAACCTCTTTTGAAATTTATCATTTAAGAAAACCAAATGTTTCATACTTTAAAGTTTTTGGATGCAAGTGTTTTGTTTTGAATACTAAAGATAATTTGGGTAAATTTGATGCTAAGGCTTATGAAGCAATCTTTGTTGGTTATTCTAGTATTAGCAAAGCATATAGAGTATTCAATAAATTATCTCATACTATTGAAGAATCTATGCATGTTAAATTTAAAGAATCTAATGCTATTGTTGAGAATGTTGTAGAGATTGACTCATTAGGTGAGGACATGGAGAAGACATCCTTGAAGGACTCACCCATTCAAGAAGACAAGCAAAAACCCATTGGTGAAGTTCAAAAGGATGAAGTGGAACAATCACAACCACCTCCTAAAGATTAGAGATACGCCTCAAATCACCCCAAAGATCTCATCATAGGTGATGTATCAAAAGGGGTAACTACTCGCTCCAAACTCCATGAATTGTGTGGTAATTTTGCATTTATATCTCATTTTGAACCCAAAAACATCCTCGAAGCCGAGGTGACTCATATTGGTTGCTAGCTATGCAAGAAGAGCTCAATCAATTTGAGCGCAACCAAGTTTGGCACCTTTTTCCTAGACCCCACGATAGACCAATAATTGGTACTAAGTGGATATTTAGGAAAAAGTTGGATGAGTCAGGAAATGTTATTAGGAATAAGGCTAGGTTAGTGGCCCAAGGTTACACTCAAGTTGAAGGAATCGACTTTGAGGAGACTTTTGCACCCGTAGCATGGCCTGAAGCCATACGGATCACACTAGCTTATGCATCTTTTAAAAATTTTAAACTTTTTCAAATGGATGTAAAAAGTGTATTTTTAAATGATTTTATTAATGAGGAAGTTTATGTTGAACAACCTCCCGATTTTGTAGATCATGTTCATCAAATTTTGTTTTCAAACTTGATAAAGCTTTGTATGGTTTAAAACAAGCTCCAAGAGCTTAGTATGAAAGGCTTTCTAGTTTTCTTCTTTCAAATGATTTGTTAAAGGCAAAGTAGACACCACATTATTTACTAAACATGTTGTTAGTGACATTCTTATAGTTCAAATATATGTTGATGATATAATTTTTGGTTCTACTAATGAGTTACTTTGCAAGTAGTTTGAACAATGCATGCAACGTGAATTTGAGATGTCATTAATGGATGAATTGAACTATTTTCTTAGACTCCAAATGAAGCAAATGCGTGATGGGACATTCATATGTCAAGCCAAGTACTCCAAGGAACTCATCAAGAAATTTAGGCTTGAAGACTCAAAAATTTGCAACACTCCTATGGCCACCACCACCAAGCTTGATAAGGATGACCAAGGTAAGTGTGTTGATATAAAATTGTATAGAAGAATGATTGGTAGCTTGTTGTATTTAACGGCTAGTAGGCCGGATATTATGTTTAGTGTGTGTCTTTGTGCTAGATTCCAATCGTGTCCAAAAGAATCTCATTTAATTGCGGTAAAACACATCATTCGTTATATTAAGGGCACTATTGGAATGGGGCTTTGGTATCCGAAAATCGGAGATTTCACAATGACGAGTTTTTCGGATGCCGACTATGCGGGTTGTAGAGTGGATAGGAAGAGTACCAGTGGAACATGTCAATATCTTGGTAATTGTCTTGTTTCATGGTCTTCCAAGAAACAAAATTCGGTAGCCCTCTCAACCGCCGAGGCGGAGTATGTTGCGGCGGGGGCTTGTTGTGCTCAAGTCCTTTGGATAAAACATACTCTCCTTGATTATGATTTGCATTATGACCATATAAAAATATTTTGTGATAATACTAGTACTATTCATATGAATAAGAATGCAAATCAACATAGTAAGACCAAGCACATTGAGATTAGATATCACTTTCTTAGAGATCATTTTGAGAAAGGTGATATTGAGATTGATTATGTTTCTTCTGATTTGCAACTTGCCAATATTTTCACTAAACCACTTGACTATAATAGATTTTCTTTTATATGTGGTAAACTAAATGTTTGTGTTGTTGAATAAGAAAGTTTTCTTGCTATCATATCCTTTTTGATGTATGACAAAAAGGGGGAGAAATATGTAGTTTATAGTTTTAATTTATGTTATGTTTTGATTTTGTCATGCTTTGTTGTTTCATGATTTTTTGTTGTTTCATGACTTGTTTGTGTATCATGACTTGTTTGTGTAGTTTTATACTTGTTTAATATAGTATAATTTGAGGGTGAGTTTTTACCTCCCTTTTATCTCTTGTGTTATAGCTTATATGTTTTGTCATCATCAAAAAGGGGAGATTGTTGGCCCAAAGGTTACACTCTCCATTTGTTTAACTTTGATGATAACAAAACACATAGAAGCTATATGGTACTAATAAGTTGTTCAGAATGAGTTTCAGGTTAGTACTATTCATGATGGCCTTTCTAAGCTATTGCAAGGAATTATGATGCTAAAAGGCAAATGGTGTAAGAGGATGTTTTCATAGAAGAGAAGGCTTTAGCTTGGTGTAACGCAGCTCAGAGACTTCATTTGCGGCTCAGAGACTTCATTTCACAATTTTTATATTGTTAGTTTGTTAAAGGATAGTGTTATAGTATTGAAGCTCAATATTCCCCACACACAAGATTTTGCACATGATTTATTTTAAGGGTATCTCTCCTATATACAAAATATTTTTAAACATATTTTATTACTTATAAACTCCATTTTGTATATTATACCAAGTCTTGATCAAAACTACTTTGAAAATTTTCAAGATCTTCAAAACTATCATCAAAAAGACTATTTTGGCCTGGTGCGGTCGACCGGGCGTCGACCGGCTCTGTTTCAGGTCAGAACGGTCGACCGGGCGGTCGACCGCGGTTCTGACCGTTTGGGTGCGTGCATGTGTGCACGTTTCTCGGTCGACCGGGCGGTCGACCGGACCCCATATTGGTCGACCGATCTTCGGCCGACTGAAAGCACCCATGTTTCTGTTTGTTGGGGTCGACCGGGCGGTCGACCGTGGTCGGGCAACGGTTAAAATTTTGAAAACCCGGTCGACCGGCCGGTCGACCGTGAGCTTGATTTTTTTAAACACGTTTTAAAATGTGGTTTTTCTCTCTTAACGAATTTGGGGGCTGGTTTTGGGTCAAATATTTCCTAATTATTCATTATATCAGTTTATTCTTTCATCCCTAACTTTATCCTATAAATAGGGATGATTAGGGTAGAGGTGATTACAACAATCCTTTGCAAAAGAAATCAAGTTTAAAGGCTTTCAAAAGAAGTTTTTGCTCTCAGTTTTTGTGCTCAAAATTCTCTCTTTTTACTGAAGTTTTTGGTTCAAAACTCTCTTCAATTTCATTTTCTTTTTCACTTACAAAACTTGAGCTTCAATCCTACACATTATTCTCTAGAGTTTTTGTAAGGGAAAAAGTTTTTCAAAAGAGGGTTTGTGGTCTTTTGATCACCAAGATATCATTGTATTTGTGGCTCCACTACCTCTGGACTAGAGGAGTGTGATTGAGGAGTTGGGTACTCCATTGTGGTTGTAATCCTTTGCGGAAGTTATAGTGGTTAGAAATCCTTCTGGGTGAAGGCGGGGACGTAGAGCTGGATGCTCGAACCTCGAAACAAATCTCTGTGTTTGCGATTGGTTTATTTGCGTTATTTACTTGCTTTATATTCATTGCTATATTGTCGATCAATACTCACACAACAAGATTACATTGTGCACTCAAGCTCTTATCTAGAAGAATCACGAGGAAGGAGTTCAGAGCCCTTCACGGGGTATTCGGCTTCTAATCTTGTTTCGGGTGATCGTTGCATCATAATATTTTTATTCGTGCATTGATTAGCATTATCACCTAATCACCCCCCCTCTAGGTGATTCACAAACTAATACCAATAAATACTCAATAAATACTACTTTCCCCCCTTTTGTCATGCATTAAAAAAGGGTAAGCAAAAACAAATATAGATTTATTATTTTTTTTAAAAAAAATGATACCAATAATGAAAAATTCATGAATCTATAATACAAACATTTAGTTCACCACAAATGAAAGAGAATCTGTTGAAATCAAAGTTTCTGCTAGTTGAAAATCAGTTAAAACATAATCAACTTCAATATCACCTTTCTTATAGTGATCTCTAAGAAAGTGATATCGAATTTCTATGTGCTTTATCTTGCTATATTATTTGCACTTTTAGTCATATGAATAGTACTAGTGTTATCACAAAATATTTTAATATGATCATAACGCAAATTATAGTCAAGAAGAGTATGTTTCATCTAAAGGAGTTGTGCACAACAAGCCCGGCCGCAACATACTCCGCCTCGGCGGTTGAGAGGGCTACAGAATTTTATTTCTTGGAAGACCATGAAAAAAGATAATTTTCTAAAAATTGACAAGTTTCACTTATGCTCTTCCTATCCACTCTACAACCGGCATAATCAACATCCGAAAAACTCGTCATGAAAAATTATCCAGTCTTCGGATACCACAAGCCCATTCCAATAGTGCCATTACCTAATAAGTTTTACTGCAATCAAGTGGAACTCTTTAGGACAAGATTGGAATCTAGCACATAGACATACATTAAACATAATATCCGGTCTACTAGCCGTTAAATAAAGAAAACTACCAATCATACTTCTATAAAGTTTTTTGTCTACATTTATACCTTGTTCATCCTTGTCAAGTTTTGTTGTGGTAGCCATGGAGTTTTGCTCAACTTTGCCCCTTCAAGCCGAAATTTCTTGATGAGTTTCCTTGTGTACTTGGCTTGATTTATAAATATTTCATTACTCATTTGCTTGATTTGGAGTCCAAGGAAGTAGTTTAGCTTGCCCATCATAGACATCTCAAATTCATTCTTCATGCATAATTCAAAATCTTTATAAAATTTTTCATTAGTAGATCTAAATATTATATCTACATAAATTTGAACAATAAGAATATCACTATCTACATGCTTTATAAATAAAGTGGTATCTACTTTACCTTTTACAAAACCATTTGAAATAAGAAATATTGAAGTCTTTCATACTAAGCTCTTGGAGCTTATTTTAAATCATATAAAACTTTGTGTAATTTGAAACAAAAAAAATCCGGATGTGTAGGATCAACAACCCGGGGGATTGTTCAACATACACTTCCTCTTCAATAAAACCATTTAAAATGTGATCTGCATGATTCTATACCATTTTTATACTCCTAATTATCTATTATTTGTATATAAATAATGCTACTCGGGTATAGTTGATTGAATTGTTGCAGGTAACAGGTGAAAGAAAGAGAAAGAGAAATCCGGATAATTTCAGCTATTAAATGCCGCAATTTGTAAAAGATTTGAGGATGCTTTTTGAGCATGCTGCGGTATTTTGATCATAACTTCAGCTACAGGACTTCGAACGAAATCATTCAAGATGCTATGGAAAGATAATTCGAAGATCTACAACTTTTGTGTTGATCACTTTCTCTGATTCCTCCATTTGGTGGCCTGTATTCATCATTTAAAAAATCTGTCTAAATTGGAAACGAATTATTATGTAATAGATATATTTCAAGGGACTTTCTGTAAAAAGATTCCTTATTATATAAGGAACCCATGGGCTGCGGTTTGAGGGGGATCAGCTAGGGTTTTACTTTTAGGTTTATTTTCTGGAAAACAAAAAGTTATTGATGTTTTTTCGCCGCAACCTGTGTTGTCTCTGCAAGCTTGATTTCTGTCTTCACTGTGATTGGATCTGTGTTTGTTTTCCTTGGAGCTCGCGCAACAAAAGGAAGAGAGATCCTCTTTCGTTATCACAGAGCCGCATGCTTTTTGATTGGAGCAAGATTTTTTTGGTGGCTTTGAATCTTGTGTGGGCACTTCTTGATTTAAGCAAGGCTGCCAACAGCCTTTGATTGGACCAGCAAATCCTTGGTGGTCCTGTGATTGGAGCACGACCCCCACCTTGGGCGGCCAATTTGAAGAGAAAAAGCCTCTGGCGCCCTGCAGCAGGTAAGGACTTGATCATTGTTTAGTTAAATAATTGAGTTAATTATATTGATGTGTTACTTTATGTAGTTAGACCAATTAGTTTAATTAACTATTTGTCGCTTTCAGTTTAGTTTAATTAATTTAACTTTTTAGTAATTCAGTTATTTAAGTATGATTTATTTATTAAATTGTATTGGAGTTAACTTGGACATGTGTAACTAAATTTTCATCATGTACCTAGGAAGATGAACCTAGGCTAAATTCTTGTGAATCAAGTTAGTTCTCCTATCTAGGGATGTACACTCATCTATTGACCTACGACTTCTAGGGCGCTAATTTCTAAAACCACTAGATATTTGACAGGGTATGTGTTGAGAGTTAATGATCCATACTTAGAGTTGTAACGTTCCTTTTCATATTTCATTGAAGTTGTCAATTTATCTATCTTTGATGGATCATGTAATTGAACAATACCCTGCGCTTAGATCTAGTATTCAGAATTAATACCCCTGTTAGAAGTAGGAATTTGGTGATTTGTAACGATCTAGTAGATAGACCGAGCTTGACTGCTTGAGGCTAGTTTAGGGCATTCAACCCTAGGTACATGACTCTTCTCTTTAACTGAGTTCACATCAACTTGTCATTTTTCTCCACCAATTTGCTTCGTTCGTGTTAGGATTCTAGAAGCACCATCCCTGTGGATCGACCCTCAAGTGCTACAATCGAACGACCGTGCACTTGTGGTAATTTTAAAACGAGGAGATAGAATCTCCCCATTAAGTTTTTGGCGCCGTTGCCGGGGATCGGTGTCCTCTTTAGTCTTAGCACGTCTACAAAAAAAATTTTAAAAAAAATTTTAGTGCTACCCAAGCATCTCACATTCCAACTCAATTCTTACGCTGATACATGTCAGCTTGGGAACGTGACTCAAAAGGACGTCTTGTCAGCATAGATACGAACAAGATCAAGATGACTGACCCTATTCCACCAATGGTCCTCATGGACCGATGTTACCCTCCTCGGTCATCACACCCTTCATGCATCAGATTGCCAGAAGCTACTGAAAACAACTACGAGTTGAAGCCACAATATATCACTATGCTCCCCAAATTCTCTGGACTGGAATCTGAAGATGCATATATGTTCATCAATGAATTTGAGGAGGTGTGCGCAATGATGAGAATTAGGCAGCTGAGTGAAGATGGAGTCAAACTAAGGTTCATCCCTTTCTCACTCAGGGACAATGCAAAGAAGTGGCTGTACAGCCTTACAACAAACTCAATTACCACATGGGCAGAGTTTGTTGCAGTTTTTCTGAAAAAATTCTTTCCAATGCACAAGACTGCAAAGATTCGATTTGAGATCAATCAATTCAGACAACGGGACAAAGAACCATTTTGGAGATATTTAGAAAGGTTTAAGGACCTTCTAGCTCAATGTCCCCATCATGCCATAGAAAAGTGGCGTCTCTGTCAAATTATCTACGAGGGTGTGGATTATAACTCGAAAACTCTTCTTGAATCTATGAGTCACGGTGACTTCATGAGGATGACAGATGATGATGCATGGATATTCCTCGAAGAGATGGCAGAGAAAACAATGCAGTGGGAAGGGTTTAATGAGAAGCCACCAACTATCAATTCAACCACCACATCGAGGAGTGGCATACATTCGATCGAAAACTCCATTGCAGCTGAAGCAAAGATAGCCGCACTGATAAGAAGGATTGAAGTGTTGGAAAGCAAGGGGACTCCTCCTCAGCAGTTCGATCAAGTGAATCAGACCTCTGTACCAAGTTGCTTTAACTGTCAATCTCCAACTCATGTCATGGAAGATTGCCCATTCCTTCCAAACCCACTAATGAATAGTCAGGGACAACAGTTAAACGCCACTTATCAACGACAAAGGAATGATCCATTTGCACCAACATACAATCCAGGGTGGAAGAATCACCCTAACTTTTCATGGAATCAAGGAGGAGGATATCAAGGAGGGGCAACAAGCACCTCCCAACTAAGTGGTTCACAGTCCACGAGGCCAAACACATTTCAATATCAACAACAACCGGCCTTTGTGGCACCACAATCCACTCCAATATATGCAAATCCATCAATGCCGCCACCAGGATTTGGGAGTGATCAGAAGTTGAACGCCATGGAGAAGAACTTCAACTCATTTATGCAATCAACGAATCAGATGTTCCAGTTCAATCAACAGATGTTGCAGTCTAATCAACAAGCCATACAACAACTCACGTTGCAAATGAGTAAGATGTCTTCTCAAATGAGTGAAAGAGAAAGAGGGACTTTCCCCAGTCAACCTGAGATCAACCCCAGGGAAACCAGAGCTAACAATAACACTTCAAATTCAGCTCAACTGAATGCAATCCACATATTACGGTCTGGGAAAGAGGTGGACAATCAGGTGGAAGTCTACGATCATACAAAATCAACTGACCCGGTGGCAGATCCATCACCCTCAAGCTCTAGCAAAGCAAGTGAAAAGGAAACTGAGGAAGTTATTGAGCATACATATGATCCACCGGCTCCCTTTCCAAATAGGCTCCGATCTAAGAAGAACACAATGCAGATGGAGAAGATCTTAGAAATGTTCAAGCAAGTCAAAGTGAATATTCCTCTCCTTGAAGCTATTGAACAGGTTCCATCATATGCAAAGTTCTTGAAGGACCTATGCACAAAGAAATGAGCTCATCAAACTCCTAAGAAGGTCTTCCTTGCTGCAAACATTAGCGAGATCATAAAGAGCGCAATGCCAGTGAAATACAAGGATCCTGGATGTCCGACTCTATCCTGCACTATTGGGACTACAGTGATTGACAAGGCCTTACTAGATTTGGGGGCAAGTGTCAACTTGCTTCCATACTCAGTTTACAAGCAGTTAGGAGTGGGTGAGTTAAAACCTACGAGGATTACCTTGCAACTGGCTGATAGATCGCTAAAAATCCCAAAGGGCGAGGTAGAAGATGTGTTGATCAAGGTTGGAGAATTCATATTCCCAGTCGATTTTGTTGTCCTTGAAACTGCACCGGTGGAAAACCCGAGAGGACAAATTCCAGTGATTCTTGGCCGACCTTTCTTGGCAACATCAAATGCTTTGATAATTGTCGTAGTGGGTTAATGAAGCTCGCCTTTGGGAACATGACTGTCGATCTCAATATTTTTAATCTTTGAAAGCAACCATGCGATCCCTCTGACCAACCTTTTGATGTCAACATGATCCAAGGGATATCAAGCGAATATTTTGAAGATGAAGGATCAGACATCGAGCATCTTGACCAAGAGTCAGAGCCGGACGAAATGGAACAAGACTTTGATGAAGCATTCGTACGAGCTGAACAAGTGTGTACAACGCACTGGGAGCCTCTTTATGAATCACTCGATGAGGGAATTCGAGCACCACTCCGACCATCTGTGGAGGAGCCACCTAAATTAGAGCTAAAACCTCTACCTGACACATTAAAATATGCCTATTTGGGCGAGGACGAAAAGCTTCCGGTCGTAATAGCTTCCAATCTGAGTAAGAACCAAGAGGAATCACTCTTGTCTGTATTGAAGGAGAACAAGGAAGTTATAGGGTGGACAATGGCTGATATAAAAGGGATCAGTCCAACTATTGTTCAGCATCGGATCCACTTAATGAAGATGTCAAACCAAGAAGAGACCCCCAACGCAGAATGAATCCTGTAATGAAGGAGGCAGTAAGAAAAGATATTTTGAAATGCCTCGATAATGGAATCATTTATCCAATCTCTGACAGCTCGTGGGTGAGTCCTGTGCAAGTGGTGCCGAAGAAGTCGGGAGTCACTGTGGTCAAGAACGATGATGATGAGCTTATACCTACTCGAATTCAGACAGGATGGCGAGTGTGTATTGATTACAGAAAGCTCAATGCGGAGACAAGAAAGGATCATTTTCCTTTGCCGTTTATTGACCAGATGTTGGAATGTCTAGCCGGACATGAATATTATTGCTTTCTCGATGGATACTCTGGATATAATCAGATCCCAATAGCTCCTGAGGATCAGGAGAAAACTACATTCACATGTCCGTTTGGAACTTTGCATACAGACGCATGCCCTTTGGGTTATGCAATGCACCTGCAACATTCCAACGATGTATGCTCAGTATCTTCTCCGACATGGTGGAAAGATTCCTCGAGGTATTTATGGATGATTTTCAATCTTTGGAGATTCCTTCTCAGAATGCCTTCACCATCTCAACCTAGTTCTTGCTCGATGCAAAGAAAAGAATCTGACACTGAATGGGAGAAGTGTCATTTTATGGTCCAACAAGGCATTGTTCTGGGTCATGTAATCTCAAAGAAAGGGATAGAGGTGGACAAAGCGAAAGTGGATTTGATAGCTCATCTCCCACCTCCTAAATCAGTTAAGGATATCAGATCATTCCTGGGACCTGCTGGTTTTTATCGATGATTTATACAAAACTTCAGCAAGATTGCTCGCCCACTAACCAGCCTACTCGCCAAGGACGTCCCATTTGTTTTTCCCCAGAACGCCTTGAGGCATTTGAGATCTTAAAGAAGGAGCTAATTTCAGCCCCTATAATTCATGCACCAGATTGGAGCCAACCCTTTGAGCTAATGTGTGACGCGTCTGATTACGCTATTGGTGCAGTCCTCGGGCAGCGGATTAACAAGCAGCCTCATGTGATCTATTACGCCAGTAGGACACTGAACGATGCGCAACTCAACTACTCTACAACTGAGAAAGAATTCTTAGCCGTAGTCTTTGCGCTTGAAAAGTTTAGGTCTTACTTGATTGGCCCAGAAATCACTGTTTACACTGATCACGCTGCTCTAAAATACTTGCTGACAAAGAAAGACGCGAAGGCACGACTGATAAGGTGGGTTTTGCTACTTTAGGAATTTGATCTGCAAATTAAAGACAAAAAGGGGACTGATAATCTGGTGGTTGATCACATGTCCCGTCTACCAAACGCTCCATCCTCTAATGTACCCATAAACGAGCACTTTCCTGATGAGCAACTGTTTGCTATGATAAGAGAGCCATGGTTCGCTGATATTGTCAACTTCCTTGTGACCAGGAAAACACCTGAAGAATGGTCAAGACAATACAAATATAAATTTCACTCTCAATTGAAATACTTCTATTGGGATGATCCATATTTGTGGAAGTACTGTCCTGATCAGATCTTTAGGAGGTGTGTCCCCAAAGAAGAATACAAAAGTATCTTGTCATTCTACCATGACCAAGCTTGTGGGGGGCATTTCGGAGCGAAGAAGACTGCAGAAAAGGTCCTGCAGTGTGGTTTTTATTGGCCCACCCTTTTTAAGGACGCTCACGAGTTCTGCAAATGTTGCACTCGTTGTCAACATGTGGGCAAGATCACAAGGAGGAACATGATGCCGTTACACCCAATATTAACGGTCGAAATATTCGATGTGTGGGGAATTGACTTCATGGGACCATTCCCAAACTCATTTGGAAATCTGTACATTCTGGTTGCTGTTGATTATATGTCCAAATGGGTAGAAGCTGTGGCAAGCAGGACCAATGACAACAAGGTTGTTGTCAAATTTTAAAAGAGAATATTTTTTCTCGATTTGGTGCGCCACGTGCAATTATCAGTGACAATGGTACCCACTTCTGTAACCGTTCTTTTGAGGCTCTAATGAGAAAGTACTCAATTACCCATAAACTGTCAACTCCTTATCATCCACAAACGAGCGGTCAAGTGGAAGTGAGCAACAGGCAAATCAAGCAGATTCTGGAGAAAACAGTAAATTTGAATCGCAAAGATTGGTCGTTAAAATTAGCAGATGCTCTGTGGGCGTATCGAACTGCTTTTAAAACCAATCTTGGAATGTCTCCATATCGGCTTATTTTTGGGAAAGCCTGCCATTTACTAGTAGAAATGGAGCATAGAGCCATGTGGGCCATAAAGCAGCTCAATTTTGATCTTGACATGGCCGGCGCACATAGAAAGCTTCAACTCAACGAGTTGGCAGAAATCAGGAATGAAGCGTACGAAAACGCCAGAATCTATAAGGAAAAGACAAAGGTGTTCCATGACAGAGCAATTTTGCGAAAGACATTTACACCTGGTCAGAAAGTCCTATTATGTGATTCTAAGTTGCATTTATTTCCTGGTAAGTTGAGATCCAGATGGACGGGACCATTCATGGTGCGTGTGGTATTTCCGCATGGGGCAGTGGAGATAGAAGATCCGAAAAACAGTGCAGTTTTCAAGGTTAATGGGCAACGTTTAAAGCCGTTCTTCGAAATACCTGTGAGCGATAATGAGGAGGTTATGAATCTTCATGACCCCCAATATACTGGATGAGCTGTTCACACATTGAGTCTGTAATTTTATGTATTATAAAAAAATAAAAAAATAAAAAATAAAAAAAATAAAAAAAAATCTAACTTTCTGATTCCTTATTTTAGACACTAACAAAGCAAGTGGGAAAAGTAAGAACATGGCAGACCCAGATATTAACCACGGCCTGTGGGACGACGGGAATGGTTTTCTGGACTACAACTCGCCGTTTTTGGAATTTGGTTTTGACGAAGGAGAATCGGTGAATGAGTATGTTAACCGAATCATGCAACCAATTGCTACCGACACCGAATTTCGTCGGGTATTCATAATTGGCAACACAGGCTCTATCCACATGTGCCAATGCATGAGAATTTTGTGGGGTTGCGCAACCTTGCACTGCCATCACACACGGGAAGCAGAGATGAGTTAGAACGAGCCTTGAGATTCCTGCTACCAACCCCGAATGATGAACCTGACCAGGAACCTCCAATTACCAATCAAGGTAGCTCAAGTGAAGGTTTGTACATTTCACTATAACCTGCTTCATCCTTATCCACTTGTTTTAGGATTTCGAATAACCATAAGGAGTCAGTAGTGTTTAGAGTCTTTTATTTTTATTTATTTATTTATTTATTTTTATTTTATTTTATTTTTTTTCTCTCTCTCTAACCTTTGTGCCGAGTTTATTACAAGTAATACAGGATAAGCAAGGAGGCATCCACCACACACATGGAGAATTTTCATGGTTTTGACAACTTGATTTCCTAGTACACTGTGAGTATTTCTAATTCTAGCATACTGTTTTTATTTGTATATCTTTTGTATGCTTGGAATGTATGGTCATCATGATTGTGTGCACGTTTTGGATGTGTCAATTACATACCATATTCATTCTATCTCTGTATTCAAGTATGCATGAGGACATGGCACAGTTAGGTGTGGGGGGAGATTCATATTTCTTTTGTTTAGGAGTCTTTTGGTTTTGTTTTAGTTTTAGAGTTTTCACTTTATTTCTCTTTTCTTTCTTTAAGGGTCTAAAAAAATAATAATAAAAAAAATTTTGAAAAATTTGAAAAATTCTCTGAAAAAGAGTAGCTAGTATGTGAGTGATTTAGTATCCATGAGTGGATTTTAAGGGTAAGATCAAGACGAAAGAATTATAAAATCTTAAAATAAAGATTAGAATCTAAAATGGACATACCATCTAAACTTAGTCTAAGTGAATATGTACCCAACAACACTTACACTATTAGTTCATAGGCTTGGGATATTGATTGCAACTAAACAAAAAACAAAAAACAAAAAACAAAAAACAAAAAACAAAAAAAATATTATTATTATTATATAATAAAATAAATATAATAAGTCTTGTCTTATGGCCTCAGTTGCTTGAGTAATTAAGTCCGTAGAAGTGTCTTTACACTTATTGCCCTAAGACCATCTGGTTTGGGAGCATTGACCCAAAGCTCGCTATATGGGTAGCTGAGAAAGCCTAAGAGGACAAGACACTATAAAAATATAATAATTTTGATTATCAATTAGCTAGGTACCTTGGCCTCAGGAAGCCTCGGTATTTACGCGAAAGATAGTAAAAAAAGAAAAGAAAAAAAAAGATAGTTTAAAAATAAAAAAAAAAAGAAGAAAAAAGTATGAAAGTTGTAATTAAATATTCCCAAGCTTAAGAACTACATCACCATCACGGGGTACATAGGATCTGAAACTTAGGACAGGTGGTGTAAAATTTTGGATTTGAGACTTTATTTTATAGCCAATATTATTTCTGGAATGGAGATTTTACTTGAAAATGAAACTCATGGGAACTGATGATCTTACTAACTAGTTATCACAAAAAATAAAAAAATAAAAAAAATATTTAAAAAAAATAAAAAGAAAAAAAAGAAAAAAAATTTTGATTTGTTTTTCTTTTCTTGATTTTCGGTTATCCTTATTTTACCTTTATTTATTTCTTAATCTCTAACTTTCTTGGATTTCGTGGGTGTAATCCACTGAAAACCCTCACGAGACAAAACTCGTCCTCTAGGGTAACCTAGGGGTTTAACGGCTTGTTGCACATACTAAGTGCAACCGTGATTCCTACGAAAGTGAGTTAGGGTAGTTTAGTTTTTCTTTTCTTTTTTTTATTAGTTTTGCTCGAGGACTAGCAAAAGATAGGTGTGGGGGTATTTGATCTGCATGATTCTATACCATTTTTATACTCCTAATTATCTATTATTTGTATATAAATAATGCTACTCAGGTATAGTTGATTGAATTGTTGCAGGTAACAGGTGAAAGAAAGAGAAAGAGAAATCGGATAATTTCAGCTATTAAATGCCGCAATTTGTAAAAGATTGGAGGATGCTTTTTGAGCATGCTGCGGTATTTTGATCATAACTTCAGCTACAGGACTTCGAACGTAATCATTCAAGATGCTGTGGAAAGATAATTCGAAGATCTACAACTTTTGTGTTGATCACTTTCTCTGATTCCTCCATTTGGTGGCCTGTATTCATCATTTAAAAAATCTGTCTGAATTGAAAACGAATTATTATGTAATAGATATATTTCAAGGGACCATTCTGTAAAAAAATTCCTTATTATATAAGGAACCCCATGGGCTGCGGTTTGAGGGGGATCAGCTAGGGTTTTTACTTTTAGGTTTTATTTTCTGGAAAACAAAAAGTTATTGATATTTTTTCGCCGCAACCTGTGTTGTCTCTGCAAGCTTGATTTCTGTCTTCACTGTGATTGGATCTGTGTTTGTTTTCCTGGAGCTCGCGCAACATAAGGAAGAGAGATCCTCTTTCTTTATCACAGAGCCGCATGCTTTTTGATTGGAGCAAGATTTTTTGGTGGCTTTGAATCTTGTGTGGGCACTTCTTGATTGAAGCAAGGCTGCCAACAGCCTTTGATTGGACCAGCAAATCCTGGTGGTCCTGTGATTGGAGCACGGCCCCCACCTTGGGCGGCCAATTTGAAGAGAAAAAGCCTCTGGCGCCCTGCAGCAGGTAAGGACTTGATCATTGTTTAGTTAAATAATTGAGTTAATTATATTGATGTTTTAGTTTATGTAGTTAGACCAATTAATTAATTAACTATTTGTCACTTTCAGTTTAGTTTAATTAATTTAACTTTTTAGTAATTCAGTTATTTAAGTATGATTTATTATTAAATTGTATTGGAGTTAACTTGGACATGTGTAACTAAATTTTCATCATGTACCTAGGAAGATGAACCTAGGCTAAATTCTTGTGAATCAAGTTAGTTCTCCTATCTAGGGATGTACACTCATCTATTGACCTACGACTTCTAGGGCGCTAATTTCTAAAACCACTAGATATTTGACAGGGTATGTGTTGAGAGTTAATGATCCATACTTAGAGTGTTAACGTTCCTTTTCATATTTCATTGAAGTTGTCAATTTATCTATCTTTGATGGATCATGTAATTGAACAATACCCTGTGCTTAGATCTAGTATTCAGAATTAATACCCCTGTTAGAAGTAGGAATTTGGTGATTTGTAACGATCTAGTAGATAGACCGAGCTTGACTACTTGAGGCTAGTTTAGGGGATTCAACCCTAGGTACATGACTCTTCTCTTTAACTGAGTTCACATCAACTTGTCATTTTTCTCCACCAATTTGCTTCGTTCGTGTTAGGATTCTAGAAGCACCATCCTGTGGATCGACCCTCAAGTGCTACAATCGAACGACCGTGCGCTTGCGGTAATTTTAAAACGAGGAGACAGAATCTCCCCATCAAAATGCGCTTTTGACATCCATTGGAAAAAGTTTAAAATCTTTATAAGAAGTAAAAGCAAGTGTAATCCGTATGACTTCAAGCCGTGCTACGGGTGCAAATGTTTCCTCAAAATTAATAACTTCAATTTGGGTGTAACTTTGGGCCACTAGCCTAGCTTTATTCCTAACAAGATTACCCGACTCATCCAACTTATTTCTAAAAATCCATTTAGTACCAATTATTGGTCTATTATAAGGTCTAGGGACAAGGTGTCAAACTTGATGGCGCTCAAATTGATTAGGCTCTTTTTGCATTGCAAGCAACCAATATGAATCATCCTCGGCTTCGAGGATGTTCTTTGGTTCTATATGAGAATAAAATCAAAATGGCTACATAAATCATGGAGTTTTGAGCGAGTAGTTACCATCTTTGATACATCACCTATGATGAGTTCCTTAGGATGGCTTGTAGCATATCTCCAATCTTTAGAAGTGACTGTGTTGGTGCCACTTCAATCTTTTGAACTTCACCTTGTTCATCAATCTTTTGCTTATCTTCTTGAATAGGTGAGTCCTTCAAGGTTACTTTCTCAATATCTTCACCTAGAGAATTAATCTCTATAACATTCTTAACAAAAGTATTAGATTCTTCAAATTTAACATACATAGATTTTTCAATTATCAAAGTAGATTTATTGAAGATTCTATAAGCCTTGCTAGTGTTAAAATAACTAACAAAAATAGCTTCAAAAGCTTTAGCATCAAATTTTCCTAAATTATTTTTGGTGTTTAAAACAAAATATTTGCATTAAAAACTCTAAAGTAAGAAACATTAGGCTTTTTTCAAATAGTAAATTTCAAAAAAAAATTTAGAAGTATTTTGTAAAAATAAATTCTATTTGATATGTAACATGAAGTGTTTACAGCCTCAGCCCATAAATATTGAGGGAATCCGTATTCACTAATCATTGTCCTACCTATTTCTTGAAGAGAACGATTCTTCCTTTCAACGACTCCATTTGTTGTGGAGCTCTAGGATAAGACAATTCATGCCTAATTCTATTTTCTTCATAATAAGTGATAAAAGAATGGTTAATGAATTTACCACCTCTATAACTTCATATGCGCAAAATAAAAAACTTTTTCCTTTTCAACTCTTTTTCTAAAAACATTAAAATATGAAAATGCTTGATCTTTATGTTCCAAAAAGAAAACCCATGTAAAACGAGAAAAATCATCAACCAAAATAAAAATAAAACGATTTCCATTTAAACCCTTGATTTTAGAAGGACCAAACAAACCATGTGGATTAATTCTAATAGTCTAGATGTCATGATATCCTTAATTGGTTTGAAAGAGGACTTGGTTTGTTTTTCAAGTTGACATGCATCACAAATGCGATCATTTTCAAACTTCAAGAAAGGTATACCCTTCACTGATTCTTTAGAGTTAATTCTAGATAGATGGTCAAAAGATACATAACCTAATTTTCTATGACATAACCAAGAATTCTCATTGAAAGTATTTAAACATGTATCATTGCAATCTAAATTTAGCATATCAATATTATATACATTATTTTCTCAAAATCCGGAAGAATGCAAGCGTCGGTTTTACCATCTAAATATTGCAAGAAGAATCATCAAAAATAACTTTAAAATCTTGATCACAAAATTGACTAATACTCAAGAGGTTATACTTGAGACCATCAACTAAAATAACATTTTCAATTAATGGAGATGAACCAACTTTAATGTTACCTATACCGATAATGTTACCCTTTGAGTGACGGTGCCACCTTCGTAATACCTTGATAGGGTTGCAAAATTATTGATGTCCCAAGCCATGTGTCTTGAGCAACCGCTTTTAAGATACTGTAGGCTGTCTAAAAGTCACTAAAAGACAAGCCAATAAAAGCAGAGTCTCAAGTTCTAGACGCGTTGGCTCGACACCCGCGTCTCAGCATCAAGGCGCGTTGGCTCGACACCCGCGTCTCAGCATTAAGGCGCGTTGGCTCGACACTCACAGTCTCAAGTTCTAGACGCGTTGGCTCAACACCCGCGTCTCAGCATCAAGGCGCGTTGGCTCGACACCCGCGTCTCAGCATCAAGGCGCGTTGGCTCGACACCCGCGTCTCAGCATCAAGGCGCGTTGGCTCGACACCCGCGTCTCAGCAACAAGGCGCGTGGGTCTAAACCCGCGCCTCAGTTGTAACACCCCGGATTATGGGGCCAGTCACCGCACAAGTAGCGGGAAGTGGCCCCTCATTGTGGAGCGTTTTCAGGGGGCACGTTCACCCCCTAGGACCTCTATAAATAGCCTCGTTTACTATGAGGTCGAGGCAAGCAGAAGCGGGGGGGGTAAAAAAAAAAAAGAAGGATCAGGCATCAAAGAGGAGATCATCAACAGAGAGGAGAAGACTCTTCGTCAAGCTTGCTGCGTACGAGCTGCTCTTCGCCTACATTCTCTTTGAGAGTTTTGGTAGACAGAGCTGTGTTACTCTTTCTACCACCCAGAGAGAAGATCTCCCGACGGTCCCGACGGTCATCCGGTCAACGGAGAACAAGACTCACTCTCCACCGCCACACGAAGAACCCAGCCTTAAACAATGGGGGGATTCAAGACTCAACATCCTCCCTCCCTTGTAACTGGAAGGAAAAGTCTGGTTGTAATAGTTTCATTTGATTCAAG
Organism: Agave tequilana; assembly: GCA_038442645.1. NCBI lineage: Eukaryota > Viridiplantae > Streptophyta > Magnoliopsida > Asparagales > Asparagaceae > Agave > Agave tequilana. The sequence continues at coordinate 78,100 of JAVJIF010013293.1, read as the reverse complement.
GAAATCTTTCACCCATCACTATCTCTTCTTCTTTCCGGCGCATACAAGAGATGGCGACTCCGCTGGGGACTACGTTTGTCACTGAGGAGCAAATAGTGGCGCAAGATGACGTCCACCATAAGGGGAGATGGTCGAATCGCTCGTTGTCGAGTTCGACCAGGCGAAGTACGAAGAGTTTCTCTCTTCCTCTCCAAGAGCCCAAAGACCCGCGTCTGCCGCCGGGTCTCGACGGGGAATGGCCTCGAGGCCCAATCTGTGGCTTTCTCGAGCTCCCCTGCTGTCGACTGTGCCAAGCAAGGTACACGCGCCAACGCCTCTCAGAAGCCCGCGTGGTCCCAGCACGTCTGCCTTTGCGACCAACCGCGTCGCACAGAATACCCGCGTCAGCGTCTCTCAGGAGACCCGCGTGGTAAAAAATCCCTGGTGTCCAGCATCAGGATGTCGTTAGTCTCTCTCCACCTCCTCGACGCAATCGAAACGCTGAGCGTCGACAGAGGAGACGTGCGCGTCAGCTGCAAGTTGGAACCGTTGGTTGTCCAACTGAGGCTGGACGCGACGTACAATCTCGCGCCTTGCCCGCGCCGCGTCCAGTACGTGAAATCCGCGTTTGGCGCCCCAAACGCGAGATTCCTTCAGCTAGGTCCTCTGAGGACCAACTCACCAAACGCCGAGATGAGACCTCTGCGCCTCGTCAAGCGCAAGAGGCACGAGCCCATAGGCGTGGGGCCCAACAGCCCATCCTCTCTCAAGTGTCTCTCTGCTCCGACACACCAAACAGCAACACGACAGGCGCGTTTTGTCTCAACAGAGATGCCAGACGCGCGCTGAACAGCTGCGGCGCAAGAACCGCGTCCCTGATGCCTGCGTCCAGGCTATACAACACATGGATGCCTCCCGTATTCGACGTTGCGAGGCTAATCTTTTCAATCCCCCTCCCATGGATTTGAGGGATTATCTGACGAAGAAAAGTGCCAATCAGGCCACTTCGTCGTGTTGCTGCCAACGGCTCATCCATATGCTCTCTGAGTGCCGTTGCGGATCAGGCGTACACCAGCAGTCTTTAGTTAGACAGCTGACCCTGATTCCTCCGTCAGCTAAAAGAAGACGCTCCCACAGAAGGAGAACCTTCTCTGACGTTGAGTACCCGGAGCTCACTGCGAATATGACAAGCAGGAGTAAGGGAAAATAACTTGCAGTCAGCTCAGACGAGTCCGAGTCTGACTCTGAACCGGAAGGGGTGTATCGACACACTCGCACCCGGACTGGGGCCATTCCCCCAATTGACTATAATGCCTTAGCCCATGGCATTAATGATTCTCACTCCGTCGTAGCGGAATCAAGGGCTTCAAACTCTTCCGTCGAGAAGGAGACCTCCGCCTACATGACAGGCACTCCTGAGGAGACGGCTAAACGTTTGGAGCAGATTCAGAAGGCACAAATGGATATGATTCTTTCTCAGCAGGAATCTATCAACTCCCTCAAGCAGGCGATTGCACAGCTGCTCGAAGACAGGAGGAGGTCCCCTCCTAAAATTCAAAGGGCAAAGGGAGAAAGGGAGAAAGCTCATCTTCCGAACCTTCTGGGGAGACGCGGCGATCTACTTCCGGCTCGTCCAAGTCCTCGTCGCAAGTAAAAGGCGACCAAGACCAAGGAAAGGCTCATGTTAAAAGAATGAGTCAACTGGAGCGACGCCTCGAGGCCCTTGCCAATCGCAAAGACCTCCAAGAAGTAGGAGTGGTCCGGCCCTACCCGGCTGAATGGGACTTGGTTCCGTACCCGCCCAAGTTCAAAGCTCCAACTCTCCAAGCCTTTGATGGGAAGGGGTCACCCAACCAGCACATCTACTACTTCAAATCCCAAACCGGAATGTAGTAGATAATGACGCCATCCTGGCACGCCTGTTCATCGGCACCCTGAAGGGTTGGCCTTTGAATGGTTTATGAAGCTCCCAGAAGGTTCTATCAAGAACTGGGGCGATTTGGAGAAGCTCTTTTTAACACGCTTCTTCGAGGATGACTCCGAAGTCACAATGCCAACCCTTTTGGCTACCAAACAGCGAAAAGGAGAGTCCGTCAAATCTTTCGTGGAAAGGTTTCGGAACATGGCACTCCGGTGTCCAAGCGGTATGACCCAGGCCACCCTGGTGGAAACATGCCGCCACAATCTCCAAACCTCACTCCTTGCTCAAATAGGAGTTGCTGAAAGCCGCACCTGGAAGCAATTAGTCCAACAAGGTGAACAGGCTGAGGAGATTGTCGCCCGCGTCAGAGCGGAGGAAGGTAAGCCTAGGCCGGAAAGGTCGACAAGGCGTGCGCCGGACACATCCCTCCAAACAAAGCGGAAGGATAATTTGGCAACGGAGATCAAATCTCCCGCCAAACCTCAATCAGGCAAGGCGAGTGGCTCTTCAAGTCAGCCTCGCGCCAACAAGCAATATTCCTTCAAGGAGGAACATGTCGATTCGCTCTTTAAACTACTCAACAAGAGCAACCGATTGAAGCTCCCTGAAGCTAGGCGCCCAGAGGAAGTCGGCAAGACCGACAATCCCAACTACTGCATGTATCACAGGATGTTGGGACACCCCACCAAAGCTGCTACGTCTTCAAGGACATCCTTCAGGCTCTGATTGACGCGGAGGTGTTAAAGCTCCGACCAGAGCAGAAGAAGGTGACGGCTAATGTGACGTCGGTTCTCCAGTTCGGAAGACAACCTCCAACGCCTGCGGGGGTAACTCCTGTTCCGAGAGGAGAGCTAAGAGTGGTCAACACAGACCCTCACCAGCAGCAAGAGAAAGGCTTGGTACCCGTCCCTACACCTCAAGGGGAAATTATGTGGGTCCACCCTGACCTTGTCAATGAACAGCAATGGACTACTGTGACCAACAGGAAATCCAAAGGCAAGGCAAAGGCCTCATCCTGCAATGTGGTGGGTGCCTCCTCTTGAGAAGCAGAGATTGATATCCCTTCACTGACCAACTCAGAGGAGGAAACGATAGTCTTGGCCGCAGAGCCAACCAACCAATGGCGGGGACCCGTTCAGGACAGGCGTACTTGAAACAGTACGGCGAGACGGCAGTAGCCCCTCCACAACCAACTGCGGAGCCAGTCAGGCCCTCCACAAAGCCACCTGTGGAGAAGCAGAAGGGGACTCGATTTTCTCGAGCCCTTCAAAAGGGCATCGCGGAAGGATCTACGACACCTTACCGCTTTGATGTCCTGGCTCAGTTGGCCAACATTCCGGCACACATTACCTTGTATGAACTTCTTAGACTATCAAAGTCGACCAGGGAAGCTCTGCAAGAAGCTCTGGCAAATGCTGAGGTCTTCATGACCCAGGTGCCGAAGGAGGAAGATGTAGAGGATTGCCTCCACACCTCCCAGAGAATGCCCCCTGCATCACCTTCACGGCAGATGATATGCAGGTGAAAGGGAAGCATGATCGACCCCTGTACTTCACAGGGTATATTGGATCGTCCGAGGTGAACCGCATCCAGGTAGACCCAGGGTTTGCGTTGAGCATCATGCCTCGCCGGGTCATGCAACATCTCGGCATTCCTACCCATCGTTTGAGCCCCACCCAGACGACTATCTATGGGTTCAATGCCAACCAGACCCGTCCGATGGGGAAGATCAAGCTCAGGTGTCAGATTGGAAGCCTCAAGTCGGAAGTGACATGCTACATCATCGACGCCGACACTTCCTACAATCTATTGCTGGGACGACCGTGGATTCACTGCAACTCCATCGTTTCCTCCACTCTCCACCAAGTCATGAAATACATTGACGGGAGTGGAAATGTGCAGACGTTGATCGCCGAAAGGTATCCGTTCAAAGGAGTCGAGAATTATTTCACCGACTCTTTGCTGTACCAAGATCCGGTGGAGACGGATGAAGCCCCACAACCAGAGGAGTCAGACTCTGGTAATGAGGCTGACACTGAGCCTGAGAAAGAAGAGTGCCTGTGGGAGTTAGAACCACTTGTAACGGGCACTAATAAGCCCGATGTCGATAATACCACCGATGATGTAGGCGGTTGGTATATTAATGAAGATTTAGATTTTGCGTATTTTTCTGTGTGTGCTTCTGATTCAATACCGTCAGATACTAGCACTGATATAGATGACGATCTCTGTCGGCAATGGGTGCCTTAACATCATTGCATGTACCAGTGAAATCGTCCTTCGAGACATACCAAGACAATGGTAATGCGCAAGAATCTATATTTATGTTCCAGCAAGACGGAAAGGCCAAAATCCAATTCTTTTTGGGCGAATCTCGTCTGAACCAACGCCCCGCAAAGAATTGGAAGGCGAGGAAGAATCCCCTCAGTTCGATCGTTACGAACCAAAAGCGCTCAAAATAATGAGATGCATGGGGTACGACCTGACCAACAAACCGGTTTGAACTTCGGCAAAGGAAGGAGGACGTTGCTTCAATCCTTTGTACCGAAAGGGAAGGCCCCCGATTATTATCATCGGACGTGCCGGGGTTGGGCTATGTATCAACTCCGGTCCCATCAGCCTCCGATTCTCAAGAATCGTCGAGCAACGATTACTCTTCGGACACATCATCTTGGGAGTCAGATGTCAGTGTCGGCAACATCTTCAAGGAAATTTCAGTGAACATGATTTCGACAAGCCACCTGGAAGATGGAAATGAAGAAATGATTCAATCCGATACAGATCCTTGGATCAAACATTTAAATGCTCTTTGGGATACCCGCTTTGAACAGTGCGAGCCACCCACAGAAGACAAGGTTGTGCAGATCAACCTAGGAGATGAGGCTAACCCTAAGCCCATCTTCATAAGTGACGGCCTGTCACCTTCGGAGAAGAAAGATCTAATATCTCTTGTACAAGAGTATATAGACGTCTTCGCCTGGAATTATGAGGACATGCCAGGACTCGATCCTCAAGTGGCTATGCACCGCCTCAACATCAATCCGGACGTAAAACCTGTCAAACAACAGCAGCGACGGTTCCGTCCAGAAATAATGGAGGCAATTCAATCAGAAGTCAGAAAAGTTATTGATTCTGGCTTCATCAGGGAAGAACAACATCCCGACTGGGTAGCCAACATTGTCCCAGTTGCCAAGAGGAACGGGAAGATCCGGATCTGCATCGACTTCCGTGATCTAAACGAGGCTTGTCCCAAAGACGAATTCCCATTGCCAATCACAGATGTCATGATTGACAATACTTGTGGATTCGAACGAATGTCCTTCATGGATGGATTCTCAGGATACAATCAAATCAAAATGTATCCTGACGATGAAAAGCACACCTCCTTCAGGACACCATTGGGGGTTTATTGCTATACCGTCATGCCCTTCGGACTGAAAAATGCAGGGGCAACATACCAAAGGGCCATGAACGCCATTTTCCATCAGCAAATACGCAAAACGGTGGAATGTTATGTTGATGACATCGCGGTAAAAAGTCGCACTAAAGGTGATCACATAGCAGACCTGAAGGTGGTCTTCGACATCATGCGGGCTCATCAATTGAAGATGAATCCCACAAAAGTCCTTCCTGGGGGTGGCCAGTGGCAAATTCTTAGGATTTGTTGTAACATCCACCGGAATTCACTTGGACCCGGAAAAGGGTTCGCGCTATCCAGGAGATGCAACCTCCGAGAAATCTCAAGGAACTCAGGGGATTGCAAGGACGATTGGCGTACATCCGTAGGTTCATCTCAAACCTCTCCGGAAGATGCCAACCCTTCACTAAGCTAATGAAGAAGGGTGTCTCGTTCATTTGGGACGACGCTTGCCAACAAGCGTTCGAGGAAATTAAACAATACCTCACCCAACCACCAGTCCTTGCAGCTCCGGTATCCGGAAAGCCTTTCCTGGTATACGTCCGAGCGATGGATTTCTTTGGGAGCTCTACTAGCTCAGAATGACGATCAAGGACGTGAGCAAGCAATCTACTATCTGAGTAGAACAATGATCGGAGCCGAACATCGGTATAAACCCGATTGAGAAGGAATGTTTGGCACTTGTGTTCGCTATCCAGAAAATGCGACACTATCTGGTAGGCCAAACTATAAACGTCATATCAAAAGTCAACCCCTGAGGTTACTTATGACTAAACCTTCATCGTTAAATGGCCGACTGGCGAAATGGGCCATATTGCTCTCCAATATGAGATGCGCTTTTTACCAAAAAAGGCCATTAAGGGACAAGCAGTCGCGGATTTCCTAGCTGAGCACCTAGATCCGAGGGCAGCCAAAGTCTACGAGGATCTCCCAGATGAAGTTGCTGAAGTCTGCCTGACTCAGACATCGTTCGAAAGTCAAGTATGGCAACTTTTCTTCGACGGTGCATCAAGAACAAGCCCGAAGGGACACGTAGTAGCAGGGGTAGGAGTAGTACTCGTATCCCAACAAAATTATGTGATTCCCCGAGCTGTCTCATTAACTGAGCCTTGTTCCAACAATGTGGCGGAGTACAACGCTCTTTTGATTGGGATGCAATTCGTCGATGAGATTGGCGTTAAAAATCTCGAGGCATACGGCGACTCCAAGCTCATCGTCAGCCAAGTTCGCGGGGAGTACGAAGTCAGACATGAAGACTTAGTACCCTATTACAACGCGACTATCCGCATGGCCGAGGGGTTTACAAGCTTCTACATCGACCATATACCGCGCAGGCAAAATGCGCACGCAGATGCACTCGCATCCCTGACTGCCTCCTTACCTCTTCCAGCTGGAGCAATGGAGAAGATATTCGTCTACAGTCACGACCTGTATTGCCCGAGAAATGCTCTCGAGGACTATCAGGAGTCAACGGGGGTCGTCACCGCGAAGAAGCACTTGAAGCATCAACCGGTCCAGAGCTTAGAGACTGGCGATTCCCCTACATTGATTTCGTCTTATACGACATTCTGCCTGAAGACACCAGAGAGGCGGCTGCCATTAGAAGGAAAGCCCCCAAATTCTATTATAATGCGATTACGCGAAACATTGTATCGTCGATCGCATGACGGGATCTTGCTCCGGTGCCTCTCACCAAAGGAGGCTCAAGAGGTATTGAAAGGCGCCCACGACGGCATGTGTGGAGCCCATCAACCTGTGCCCCAAAACTGGCACATCGACTCCAAAGATTGGGTTACTACTGGCCCAAGATGATTGTCGATGCCGTCACTTATGCCAAAAGATGTCACGCCTGCCAAGTGCACGGCGATTTCATCCATCAAGCACCAGGGTACCTCCACACTACGGCCTCTACCTGGCCATTTGAAATGTGGGGCATGGACGTGGTTGGTCCTATCAGCCCACCATCATCAAAAGGACATCGGTTTATTTTGGCAATAACCGATTACTTCTCTAAGTGGGCTGAGGCCATTCCCTTGAAGGAAGTCAAGTCGTCGAACGTGATCAAGTTCGTGAAACACCACGTTATTTACCGTTTCGGTGTACCTCGGCGAATTGTCCATGACAATGGGCCTCAGTTCATCAGCCAGGCTTTCCAGAGATTCTGCGCTAAGTTCAGAATCCAGAGTGTGTCCTCAACGGCATACTATCTACCGCTAATGGCCTCGCAGAAGCTTTCAACAAGACTATTGGCAAGCTTCTCAAAAAGTTCGTCTCGAAAAGTCAACGAGACTGGGACGACAAGTTGGTGAATGCTTATGGGCTTACCGCACAACTGTGCGAACCCCAACTAAAGCTACGCCATTTTCTTTGGTCTATGGGTGTGAAGCCGTGCTCCCACTAGAGATCCAAATTCCATCTCTACGCGTCGCCTTGACAGCGGAGATGACAACAGAGGAGAAGCATCGACAGCGACTCCAGGAACTGGAGGCCTTAGATGATAAACGTCTGCAGGCCCAACAACAAATCGAGCTCTACCAGGCTCGAATTACCAGAGCCTTCAACAAGAAAGTTAAAGTGCGAACCTTCAAGAAAGGCGATCTTGTCTTAGCCGTCAGAAGACCCATGGTAATGGCGCACAAGACAAAAGGAAAATTCCAACCCAAATGGGAAGGACCATTTGTAGTAGAGTCAGTCTACTCAAATGGGTCATATCGCCTCATAACCTCGAATGGCGATACACTCATGATGCCGATCAATGGCAGATTCCTGAAGAAATACTATCCTTAGATGGTATTCTCCCTCTCCCGCTGATCAAGTTAAGTACACCTCTGATCAAAGTAAGAAGAATTTCTTCATTATAACATCCGACGCCCCCCCCGACGACTAAGGATAGAAGAAAATGTGGCTTCTAAGCACAACATAAATCTTCGACAACTCATCATGCTGAGGGGCATAGCATGGCTAGCCCAACTCAAACGGTAGTTGGTAAAGGCACCTCAAATCCGTTAACAGCTGAGGGTTTGCTAAAAATCCTAAGTGGACTTGGCTCCACTCTTTCCTCCAAAATCCCTTACCAATTCTCATACACAGAATGGTAGGTCTACAAAATACAACCATTACTAAGTTAACACTATACCTCTGGTAATGGAAACTTTTCAATATTCCTTGTCGAGTACAAATTTTGCTTGTTAACTCTACACGGAGTATCAACTTTCAAATTTGCCAAGTTAACACTACACCTCTGGCACTTCAAATTTTCAATCTTTGTCAAGTTAATATCACACCTCTGACAAATTACTGTTAAAGTTTAACACCACACCTCTAAACAGTAATCAAGTTTCTGCCAGGTTTAATATTACACCTCTGACAGTCACTTTTCTTCAGACTTCCACACCGAAGCTGAAATGGATGATGCTAAGTTAACACCACACCTCTAGCATCCAAGTCATTGCTAAGTTCAACAATACACCTATGGCCATGACTTTCCCTCGGACTTCCTTATGCAAGCCGAGATGACCAATGCTAAGTTCAACATTACACCTCTAGCATTACCCTCACTGTCAAGTTAAACATTACACCTATGACAGTGACACTTCTGAGTTAAGTTAATATCACACCTCTGACTCACATCCTTGTCAAGTTAACATTACACTTCTGACAAGACCACTTTCAACCCGTTTAAGTTAATATCACACCTCTGACGGTAACAACTTTCCTAGATTCCCCACGAGTCTAGTCCCACTTGTTATTCTCTTCAACAGAATAACAAGTCTACCTAAAAATATTGTTAGGTTAATACTACACCATCAACAGTGTTTCCATCAAATCCCCAGTTGAGCTTAATCAAGTTAATCCTAAACACTTGATAAAAGTTCACCCTCCCTGGGGGTACCAATTCTACTTGTCACTTTCTCTTATAAAGTGGCAGGTCCATAAAAAATTTTATCTCTGTCAAGTTAATATTACACCTCTGACAGTATCATGAGAGTTCCTGAAATAGGATCTTTCTCCACAAAAGTTTGACTTATTAAAATTACCATCATAATTTTGACAAAGTCAAAGACTCTTTGCTTCTATGCGTCTAACTGAAGACAAAAAGTTCAAGACAATGAAAGAGGCAAAAAGAGAAGTGTCACTTTTATTTCCAGGCATATGAAAGTGATACAAAAACGCTCTCTTATACAATAAGATTGAGTGCTACAGTTAAAACGCTCTCTTATACAATAAGATTGAGTGTTACAGTCAAAACGCTCTCTTACAATAAGATGGAGTGTTATAATTAAGGAGTACAAAGAAGTCCCTCTCTCTCTCAGAGGTTGCACTCACTCCTTGAAGCCGCATCTGATTCCAAGTACAGGATGGTGCATGATGTAAACATCGAAAGAGCCCTAGCTGACTAAGCTAAGAGCAATGGTGTTCTTAAGGTCCGGTGGCAGCAGAAAGTCCTGCAACCTTCGTTCATGAGCATCTCTTTCCCCAGCAGGCCATCCAGCAGACATGGAAAGTCCTCGATGTCACTTCTAGAATGGGAGAGGAAGAGGATCCTATCTGCCGCCGTGTCCACCGTAACCTCCTCGCCGCCATACTTACCCTGACCATCTCTTACCAGCAGGCATGATTGGTGCAGTGGATCTGAAGAGACCTTGGCGAGAGTCGAGTCCTCGTCAGGGACATAATATATTCCCTTGTGGACGACGAGGACCATAATATATTCCCTTGTGGACGAACATCGAACAAGTTCGCCGTCCGATATATTCTCCCACACTTGGCGAACATGAAGAAGAATGACCAAGCCTACCTGCAAAAAAGCAAACAGGGAATCAGACAATTCAGAGCTTAGTACACTTCAACAGAAGAAAACTAAGTCACAGACGCGGCTATTTTCAAAGACCGCAGACGCGGGAATGATCCGCGCAGCGAGCCAGATTCCTGCGACAATAAAAACAGACGCGAGCGAGACTGTGATACACACAGAATGCAAACGCGACTTAACTCCACATCCGCGTCTAAGATACAAGGTGCGCAGAGAATCAGACGCCGAAAATTGCCATCTCCCTGTTGAATGAACAAGAGTTGCAAATTTCGGGTCTGAAAACTTCAGCCCGAGTTGGAATTCATCCAAGTCAGTGGCCTTAAAACGCGAGCTTCATGAACAAAGTCAGCGCCAAGTGCCAAAGACTTCTGTACTCGCGTCCAAGGAAGTTTAAGTCGGCGGCGCAAATTCCAGAAGGAATGCACCAACCACGACTTCACAAGAAGGTCCAGATGATATCTCTTTAAGAGGTATACTAAAATTCAAACTTGGTTGGATCTAAAATGTCATGGTAAGTGGGCATGGCATACCCACAGAAGCCTCTATTAAGAGTTGAACTATCTGCGTTGAGGCGCGGATGTAAAAAGTGCTCAAAGAGACGCTTCCTGCCATTGAAATCACTTGACAGTGGTAATCCATTGAAGAGACCAAACAGAGGCATGAAAGCTCTGGGTCATCTTCATCCACAGAGGCACCTTCATCCATGGAGGCAAACCCCTGATAGGGTCCTTGAAGGGAGAAGGCAGAGTCCCTCAGAGTACTCGCTCTCAAACAGAGCACGGTCTAAGCAGCCGCTGTTAAAGAGAGGGGGTGCGTCCTATTTATAGGCAACTCCTGATAACGGTCATTAATGGTTCATTAATTAAAACCGCCAGCCTTAATGACCGCACGACCGTCAAAGCCCAATGGGAGGCGAACGCGTGGAACGTCGCAGGCGCTGATCTCAAACGTCAGCGCCGGTTTTGCATTAAAGGGCATTAACGCCCAAGTCCAATGAAAAACCGACGCGTGGACAACTGCTTCGGGAAACAACGGATGACCCGGTTTCCCAATCGTCAGCGAAGACTTGACGTTCAATCGTCAGCGAAGACTTGACGGTCAAAGATCTCATAAAATCTTTAAGTCAGGCTGCATTAAACGCAGATGGGAAAGCCGCGTCCGGTTGCATTAAACGCAGATGGGAAAGCCGCGTCCAAGAATCCGCGTCCCCTTTCTCAAATTGGAAGGCGTTCACCCGCGTTTTAGAGGAACGTCCACGTGACTCAAAGTCGCGTCCCTTCAGCAAACGGGGCCCTTTCTAAGGGAAAGCACTTAGTCCATTCTGAGATTAGTGAAAAATACACAAGGCTGCGTCCCTCGCATCCGCTCAAGTCGCGTCTTCATTGACAGGACAAATTCGCGTTACTCAAAGCCGCGTTTGTCCCCACGGATCAATGCCGCGTCTCATCAAAAAGGACTTAGTTCTATCTGAGTTCTTATGAACTGATGACCGCGTCCCCCTATGGATTGACGCTGCGTCTCATCAAAAGGACTTAGTTCCACCTAAGTCCCTATGAACCAATGCCGCGTCTCGTCAAAAGGGCTTAGTCCTGCCTAAGGTCCTATGGGTCGAACGCCGCGTTTCATTTAAAGAACTTAGTCTCACCTAAGTTCAGCATTCACAGTCAGTTAATCAAAGATGGTGACCAAAAGGTGAAATCCCGCCGGTTTCCCCAGGCCAGCTGGCAGCGTAATCATGACATGGCACAGATTCGCACCCGACGGCCACGTCTCTTCAATGGTCTTGCCCCGTCAGCACCACCAAAATGCACCCAGAAAGTCGCGTTTGCGCTCAGAAAATCGCGTCTTTATTAGAGGGCGTCTTTCCTAAGTCCGCGTCCGTCCAAGCGGGCCTAACATCGCGTCTGCCTTATGGAAGATCAGTCGCGTTTCCATTGCCAAAAGACGCATCCTATGAAAGTCGCGTCTTTAAAGCTTACCCATCTCTGCTTTTCAAAAGGAACCTGCGTTCAGCCTCCTGCTTCTGCAAATCAGTTCAACAGTACACTGGCACAAGCAGAAGACCAACCACTCTTGGCTTAAAGCACACCCATGACAGACTTAAAAAGCAATCGGGGAGGTTTAGACTGTGTATCTAGACACTCGACACGATCAACTCTGGTGGCTTCAAAGAGTTCAACAGTACACTCATGAAGACCAACTCCAGATAAGATCGAACCCGGAGCATCAACAGTCCAGTCATGAAGGTGAATTCAGCTAGAGTCTAAAGTATTTCGAAATCCGTTCCAGTTAACTGCGGAATATCAAAAACTTGGAGGGGGTTCTGTAGGCTGTCTAAAAGTCACTAAAGACAAGCAAATAAAAGCAGAGACTCAAGTTCTAGACGCGTTGGCTCGACACCCGCGTCTCAGCATCAAGGCGCGTTGGCTCGACACCCGCGTCTCAGCATCAAGGCGCGTTGGCTCGACAACCGCGTCTCAGCATCAGGCGCGTTGGCTCGACACCCGCGTCTCAGCATCAAGGCGCGTGGGTCTAAACCCGCGGCCTCAGTTGTAACCACCCGGATTACGGGGCCAGTCACCGCACAAGTAGCGGGAAGTGGCCCCTCATTGTGGAGCGTTTTCAGGGGGCACGTTCACCCCCTAGGACCTCTATAAATAACCTCGTTTGCTATGAGGTCGAGGCAAGCAGAAGAGGGGGGCGGTAGGTAAAAAAAAAGAAGGATCAGGCATCAAAGAGGAGATCAACAACAAAGAGAGAGAGAAGACTCTTCGTCAAGCTTGCTGCGTACGAGCTGCTCTTCGCCTACCTTCTCTTTGAGAGTTTTGGTAGACAGAGCTGTGTTACTCTTTCTACACCCAGAGAGAAGATCCCCCAACGGTCCCGACGGTCATCCGGTCAACGGAGAACAAGACTCACTCTTCACCGCCACACGAAGAACCCAGCCTTAAACAAAGGGGGGATTCAAGACTCAACATCCTCCCTCCCTTGTAACTGGAAGGAAAAGTCTGTTTGTAATAGTTTCATTTGATTCAAGAAATCTTACACCATCATATCTCTTCTTCTTTCCGGCGCATACAAAGAGCAAGAGCGAAGAGAGGTGGAGGAGCAGATAACCGATAACACTCGTCTTCTCGAAGGTTTCCAGGCTGATCATCAAGGCTAGCGATTGAGTCCAAGGAATCTGAGATGATCATACAGGCTGCAAAGCAGGCTATCCTTGATTCTCGGGCCGCCATAGCCAGAGCTGAGGCAGTAGTGAATTACTATTAACGAACAGAAGCTTGCTACCTCTGAAAAGAGGTTAGCGGAGTTAGAGGCTGCCAAGGCGCAAGTTGAAGCAAACCTCTCTGTTCGTTCGTCCAAGTTGGAATCCCTCCGAGTACGAGCGCAGGGATTTTTACCTGAGGTGGACCTGCGGGCCCAAGCTCTCATGGAGGCTGAGAAGGCGCGTCAACATGAGATACATCGCCTTAGAGAGCAAATCCGTTCCTTGGCGAACCAGGACTTTAGCCTTCTCTTCTTTTCTTTTTTTTTGTAAAGAAAAGGACACTCTATTTACCAAGAGTGTTTGTATCTACTTTTATCATTTTTGAATAATAAAAGTCGTTGAAATTTTTGTTCCACCTTCATTGCCCCGCTGTAGATGAATCCAAAACTCTCAATCACAGATTTTGGTTGTGCTCCCTTACTGACTGTGAATACTGAACTTAGGTAAAACTAAGTTCTTTGATGAAAACGCAGCATCGATTCATAAAAAGAGACGCGGCTTTGAGGCACGCGATTCTGACCTGCCAGTGAAGACGCGGTTCAAGCAGACGCGGAGGATGCGGTTTTTGAGTGTGGTTCATTGGCCGCAATACTTAACTCTATCCAGACGCAGAGTTCAGGATAATGAGGTCTTACGCCCCTTAACATTAACGCAGTCAGGGACGTGGCGCTGTAGACGCAGCTCCAAGATACTTGTGAAGGTGATAGGCCTTCTTTGCTGAAGATGTAAGCCTTAGGACGCAGCTTTATGTGCTTTCCCACTGGGGCCCCCAAAATGAGTCCCTTTTGTTGAGAGACGCGGATCGACTTTGAATCATCCAAGAGACGCGAAGGATCTTTTAACTTGGAATGAAGGAGGACGCCGATTTTTGAGAAAGAGGGGACGCGGGTCTTTGGACGCAGCTCTCACACCTGCGTTTTGGCACGATTTCCCAGGCGTTATAAACAGCCTGTCATAAAGATTTTGTGAAATCTTTGAACGTCAAGTCTCCGTTGACGATTGGGAACCCGCATCATCCATTATTTCCCGAAGCGGTTTGTCCACGCGTCAGTTCTTCATTGGGCTTAGGCGTTAATGCCTTTTAATGCCAATACGGCGCTGGCGGTTGGAAACCAGCGTCTTCGACGCTTCCCGAAGCGACGCTCACGCGTCAGCCTCCCATGGGCTTTGACAATCGTGTGGTCATTAAGGCCGACGGTTCCAATTGATGAACCATTAATTACGGTTATTATGGACTGCCTATAAATAGGGGCTCCTCCTCTCCCTTTAACAGTCCATACTTAGACTGTGTTCTTTTTGAGAGCGAGTGCTCTGAGAGATTCTGTCTTCTCCCTTTCTGAGAGACTCTATCTTCTCCCTTCAAGGACCCTATCAGGGGTTTGCTTCCATGGACGAAGATGACCCAGAGCTTCCATGCTTCTGTTTGGTCTCTTTAGTAGATTACCACTGTCAAGTGATTTCAATGATAGAAAGCGTCTCCCTGAGCACCTTTTACGTCCGCGCCTCAATGCAGAGAGTTCAACTCTTAACAGAGTCCTCTGCGGGTATGCCATGCCCACTTACCATGACATTTTAGATCCAACCAAGTTTGAATTTTAGTATATCTCTTAGAGAGATATCATCTGGACTTTCTTGCGAAGTCGTGGTTGGTGCATTCCTCTTCTGGAATTTGTGCCATCGACTTAAATTTTTTGAACGCAAGTATTGAAGTCATTGGTACCTGGCCGCGGGCTTTGCACACAGAGCTCGCGTCTTGAGGCCACTGACTTGGAAGAATTTCAATTCGGGTCGAAGGTTTCAGGCCTGAACTTTTGCAACTCCTGTTCCTCCAACAGAGAGATGGCAATTTTGGCGTCTGATTCTCTGCGCGCCTTGTATCTTAGACGCGGATGTGGACTTAGGTCGCGTTTGAATTTGTGTGTATCACAGTCTTGCTCGCGTCTGTTTGCAGGAATCTGGCCCAGCGTGCGGGTCATTCCCGCGTCTGCAGTCTTCAGCAATATCCGCGTTTGTGACTTAGTTCTCTTCTGTCGAAGTATACTAAGCTCTGAATTGTCTAATTCCCTTGTTTGCTTCTTGCAGGTAGGTTTGATCATCCTTTTTCACGTTCGCTGGGCCCGTGGGAGAATATATCGGCCAGCGAACTTGTTCGATATTTGTCCACAAGGGAAGAAATCATAGTCTCCGTCGTCCACAAGGGAAGAAATCACGATCCCTGACGGGGACTTAACCCTCGTCAAGATCTCATTGGACGCGATGCACCAGTCATGCTTGCGGGCTGGTCACGGTCACGGTCACAGTGGGTATGGCGGTGGGGGTTGCAGTGGATATAGTGGTGGGTAGCATCCCCTGTGAGGTCTTAAAACCTCCTCTCTTACCCTAGAAGTGGCATCGAGGAAACTCCATGCTCATGGACGATCTTCTGGCGGAAGAGATGTTCATCAACGAAGGATCATACCCCCACTTTGGATGGAGGTGTTCGACGGATCATAACCCAGCTTCGGATGGTCAGGTGGGATCAGAAGATTCTGCTGCCATCAAACCTCAAGAACCACCATTGTTCCGATCAGCCAGAGACTTCTTCGATGTTTGCATCATGCATCGTGGTGCAACCAGCTTCTGATCGTTGCCACAATGTCCGATCCTACTTTGGCGCCCTTCCAAGCATCCTGTACTCGGAATAACATGCAGCTGAGGAGCAAGTGCAACCTCTGAGAGAGAGAGAGAGACTTCTTTATACTCCTTAACTGTAACACTCAATCTTATTGTATAAGAGAGCGTTTTTGTATCACTTTCATGTGCCTGGATATAAATAAAAGTGACACTTTTCTTTTTCTCCTTCTATTGTCTTGAACTTTTTTTATAGTCAGACGCATAGAAGCAAAGGACTTTGACTTGTCAAAACTATGATGATAATTTCAAACAGTCAAACTTTTTAGAGAGAAATCCTATTTTTGGAACTCCCCAATACTGTCAGAGGTGTAATATTAACTTGATAAGAGATAAGACAATTTTGTGGACCTGTCAATCTATAAAGGAGAATGACAAGTGAAATTCGTACCCTCAGGGAAAATTGGCCTTTATCAAGGTTTAGGATTCACTTGATTAAGCTCAGCTGGGGATTTGAAGGAAAACACTGTCAATGGTGTAGTATTAACCTAACAATGTGTTTAGGTAGACTTGTATTCTATTGAAGAGAATAGCAAGTGAGTCTAGATCCGCGGGAATCTAAGAAGGTTTTTACCGTTAGAGGTGTGATATTAACTTAACGGGTTGAATGTAGTCTGTCAGAAATATGATGTTAACCTGACAAGGATGTGAGTCAGAGGTGTGATATTAACTTGACAGAAATACTTCAGTTTCATTTGGGAAAACAGAAGTGTCACTGACATAGGTGTGATGTTTAACTTGATAGTGAGGGTAATGCTAGAGGTGTAATGTTGAACTTGGCATTGATCATCTCGACTCCAATACGGAAGCTCGAGGGAAATTTATTGTCATAGGTGTATTGTTGAACTTAACAATGAATTGGATGCTAGAGGTGTGATGTTGAACTTAGCATCATCCATTTCAGCTTCGATATGGAAGTCTGAAGGAAGGTGACTGTCAGAGGTGTAATATTAACTTGACAGAAATTTGATGTACTGTTTATAAGTGTAATGTTAACTTAACAGTAATTTGTCAGAGGTGTGATATTAACTTGACAAAAATTAATTTGCGATATGAGCAATTTGAGGACCTGTCATCCTATTGATGAGAATGGACAAGTAGAGTTTGAAGTGCCAGAGGTATAGTGTTAACTTAGCAACAAATGTATTTTGTAGACCTACCATTCTGTGGATGAGAATGGTAAGGGATTTTGGAGGGGAGAGTGGAGTTGAGTCCACTTAGGATTTTTAGC
Source organism: Agave tequilana (assembly GCA_038442645.1). Lineage (NCBI taxonomy): Eukaryota > Viridiplantae > Streptophyta > Magnoliopsida > Asparagales > Asparagaceae > Agave > Agave tequilana. The sequence continues at coordinate 60,797 of JAVJIF010013293.1, read as the reverse complement.
AAATCCTCAGCTATCAACGGATTGAGGTGCCTTTACCAACTACCGTTTGAGTTGGGCTAGCCATGCTATTCCCCTCAGCATGATGAGTTGTCGAAGATTTATGTTGGGCTTAAAAAACCAACGTTTTCCTCTATCCTTAGCCGTCGGAGGCGTCGGATCAAAGGGGAACGCATGTCCCTTAGGATTTTTAGCAAACCCTCAGCTGTCAACGGGTTTGATGTGCCTTTACCAACTACCGTTTGAGTTGGGCTAGCCATGCTATTCCCCTCAGCATGATGAGTTGTCGAAGACTTATGTTGGGCTTAGAAGCCAACATTTTCCTCTATCCTTAGCCGCCGGAGGCGTTGGATATTAATGAAGAAACTCTTCTTGTTTTGATCAGAGGTGTAATTTAGAACTTGATCGGAGGAGGAGTACTATTAAGGATAGTACTTCTTCAAGAATCTGCCATTGATTGGCATCATGAGTGTATCGCCATTTGAAGTTATGAGGCGATACGATCCATTTAAGTAGACTGACTCTACTACGAATGGTCCTTCCCATTTGGGTTGAAATTTTCCTTTTGTCTTGTGCGTCATCACCATGGGTCTTCTGACGGCTAAGACTAGGTCACCTTTCTTGAAAGTTCGCACTTTAACTTTCTTGTTGAAGGCTCTGGTAATTCGAGCCTGATAGAGCTCGATTTGCTGTTGGGCTGCAGGCGCTTATCGTCTAAGGCTTCCAATTCTTGGAGTCACTGTAGATGCTTCTCCTCTGTTGTCATCTCTGCTGTCAAGGCGACGCGTAGAGATGGAATTTGGATTTCTAGTGGAAGCACGGCTTCACACCCGTATACCAAAGAAAACGGCGTGGCTTTAGTCGGGGTTCGCACAGTTGTGCGATAGGCCCATAAGCATTCACCTAACTTGTCGTCCCAGTCCGTTGACTTTTCGAGACGAATTTCTTGAGGAGGTTGCCAATAGTCTTGTTGAAAGCTTCTGCGAGACCATTAGCAGCAGGATAGTATGCCGTTGAGGACACACTCTGGATTCTGAACTTAGCGCAGAATCTCTGGAAAGCCTGGCTGATGAACTGGGTCCATTGTCATGGACAATTCGTCGAGGTACACCAAAACGGTAAATGACGTGATGCTTTACGAACTTAATCACGTTAGACGATTTACCTCCTTCAAAGGGATGGCCTCGGCCCATTTAGAGAAGTAATCGGTTATTGCCAAAATGAACCGATGTCCTTTTGATGATGGTGGGCTGATAGGGCCAACTACATCCATCCCCCACATTTCAAATGGCCAGGTAGAGGTCGTAGAATGGATGTACTCTGGTGCTTGATGGATGAAATCGCCATGCTCCTGGCAAGCGTGACATCTTTTAGCATAAGTGACGGCGTCGGCAATCATCTTGGGCCAATAGTAACCCAACCTTTGGAGTCGATGTGCCAATTTTGGGCCGGGTTGGTGAGCTCCACACATGCCGTCGTGGGCTTCATTCAATACCTCTTGAGCCTCCTTTGGTGAGAGGCACCGGAGTAAGATCCCGTAATGCGATCGACGATACAATGTTCGTGTAATCGCATTGTAGTAAAATTTAGGGGCTTTCTTTCGAATGGCAGCCGCTTCCTTGGCGTCCTCAGGCAGGATGCCGTACAAGACATAGTCGATATAGGGGAATCGCCAGTCTTAAGCTCTGGCCCGGTTGACAATTCCAGCGCTTCTTTGCCTTGACACTCTCCCTTTGACCCCTGATAGTCTTCGAGGGCAGTTCTCGGGCAATACAGGTCGTGGCTGTAGACGAATACTTTCTCCATTGCTCCAGCTGGAAGGGCTAAGGAGGCGCGAGGGATGTCAGTGCATCTGAATGCGCATTTTACCTGCGCGGTACATGGTCAATGTAGAAGTTTGTGAACCTTTCGACCATGCAGATAGTTGCGTTGTAGTAGGGTACTAGGTCTTCATGTCTGACCTCGTACTCCCCGCGAACCTGGCTAACGATGAGTTTGGAGTCACCATATGCCTCGAGATTTTAACGCCAATCTCATCGGCGAGTTGCATCCCAATCAAAAGAGCATTGTACTCCACATTGTTGGAACACGGCTCAGTTAATGAGACAGCTCGAGGAATCACATAGTTCTGTGGGGAGACAAGTACTACTCCTACCCCTGCTACTAGGTGTCCTTTTGGGCTCGTTCTTGATGCACCATCGAAGAAAAGTTGCCATACTTGACTTTCGAACGATGTCTGAGTTTGGCAGGCTTCAGCGACCTCGTCTGGGAGATCGTCGTAAAGCTTGGTTGCCCTCGGATCTGGATGCTCAGCCAGGAAATCCGCCACCGCTTGACCCTTAATAGCCTTTTGTGGTAAAAAGTGCATCTCATATTGGGATAGCAATATGGCCCATTTTGCCAGCCGGCCGTTCAATGATGAAGGCTTAGTCATAAGTAACTTCAGGGGTTGACTTTTGATATGACGTTTATACTTTGGCCTACCAGATAGTGTCGCATTTTCTGAATGGCGAACACTAATGCCAAACATTCCTTCTCGATCGGGTTATACCGATGTTCGACTCCGATCATTGTTCTACTCAGATAGTAGATTGCTCGCTCTCGTCCTTGATCATCATTCTAAGTTAGTAGAGCTCCCAAAGAATGATCCATTGCTCGGACGTATACCAGGAAAGGCTTCCCGGATATCGGAGCTGCAAGGACTGGTGGTTGGGTGAGGTATTGCTTGATTTCCTCAAATGCTTGTTGGCAAGCGTCGTCCCAAATTAACGAAACACCCTTCTTCATTAGTTTAGCGAAGGGTTGGCATCTTCCGGAGAGGTTTGAGATGAACCTGCGGATATACGCCAATCGTCCTTGCAATCCCCTGAGTTCCTTGAGATTTCTCGGAGGTTGCATCTCCTGGATAGCGCGAACCTTTTCCGGGTCCAAATGGATCCCGGTGGAGGTTACAATGAATCCTAAGAATTTACCACTGGCCACCCCAGGAAGGACTTGTTGGGATTCATCTTCAATCGATGAGCCCGCATGATGTCGAAGACCACCTTCAGGTCAGCTATGTGATCACCCTTAGTGCGACTTTTTACCGCAATATCATCAACATAACATTCTACCGTTTTGCGTATTTGCTGCTGGAAAATGACGTTCATGGCCCTCTGATAGGTTGCCCCCGCATTCTTCAGTCCGAAGGGCATGACGGTATAGCAATAAACCCCAATGGTGTCCTGAAGGAGGTGTGCTTTTCGTCGTCAGGATACATTTTGATTTGATTGTATCCTGAGAATCCGTCCATGAAGGACATTCGTTCGAATCCGCAGGTATTGTCAATCATGACGTCTGTGATTGGCAATGGGAATTCGTCTTTGGGACAAGCCTCATTTAGATCACGGAAGTCGATGCAGATCGGGTCTTTCCGTTTTTCTTAGCAACGGGGACGATGTTGGCTACCCAATCGGGATGTTACTCTTCCCTGATGAAGCCAGAATCTATGAGCTTTCTGACTTCTGATTGAATTGCCTCCATTATTTCTGGACGGAACCGTCGCTGTTGTTGATTAACAGGCTTTACGTCCGGATTGATGTTGAGGCGGTGCATAGCCACCTGAGGATCAAGTCCAGGCATGTCTTCATAATTCCAAGCGAAGACATCTCTGTACTCTTGAACAAAAAATATTAGATCCTTTTTCTCCGATGGTGACAGGCCGTCGCTTATGAAGATGGGCTTAGGATTAGCCTCATCTCCTAGATTAATCTGAACAATCTTGTCTTCTGTGGGTGGTTCGCGCTGTTCAAAGCGGGTGTCCCAAAGAGTGTTTAAATGTCTGATCCAAGGATCTGCATCGGATTGGATCATTTCGTCATCTTCATCTTCCAGATGGCTTGTTGAAACCATGTTCACTGAAAGTTCTTTGAAGATGTTGCCGACACTGACATCTGACTAACATGATGACGTGCCGGAAGAGTAATCGTGGCTTGACGATTCTCGAGAATCAGAGGCTGATGGAGCCGGAGTTGATACATAGCCTAACCCTCTGCGCGTCCGATGATAATAATCGGGTGCTTTTCCTTTTGGCACAAAGGATCGAAGTAGTGTTCTCCTTCCTCTGCCGAAGTTCAACCCGAGCCTGCTGGTTAGATCAGATCCCATGTTTCTCATCATTCTGAGTGCCTTTGGCTCATAATGACCGAACTGAGGGGATTCTTGCTCGCTTTTTGATTCTTCATGGTCCATTGGCTTAGAGTCAATTCGTCCAAAAAGAATTGGTCTTTGGCCCTTCCTTCTCGCGGGAACCATGAATATTGATTGTTGCGCATCGCCGACATTTCGACATGTTTTAAAGGACGATTTCACTGGTACATGCAACGATGTCAAAGCATCCATTGCCGACCAGAGATCGTCATCCACGTCGGTACTAGTGTCTAACGGTACTGAATCAGAAGCAAATACAGAAAGATACGCTAAATCCAATTCTTCATTAATGTACCAACCGCCTACATTATCGGCGGAGGTATTATCAACATCGGGCTTTTTAATGCCCGTTACAGGTGGATCTAGCTCCCACACACACTCATCTTCCTCCAGCTCGGTGTCGGCTTCATTGCCAGAGTCTGGTTCTTCCGGTTGCGGGACTTCATCTGTCTCCACAGATTCCTGATATAGGAGGGAATCTGTGAAATAATTCTCCACTCCCTGAACGGATGCCTCTCGGCAATCAACGTTCGCACCTTTCCACCATCGTCAATGTATTTCATGACTTGATGGAGAGTGGAGGGAACGATGGAGTTGCGGTGAATCCACGGTCGTCCCAGCAATAGGTTGTAGGAAGTGTCGGCATCAATGACGTAGCATGTCACTTCCGACTTTAAACTTCCAATCTGGCATTTGAGCTTGATCTTCCCCATTGGACGGGTCCTGTTGGCATTGAACCCATAGATAGTTGTCTGGGTAGGGCTCAAACGATGAGTAGGAATGCCCAGATGTTGCATGACCCGGCAAGGCATGATGCTCAACGCGGACCCTGGATCTACTGAATGCGGTTCACTTCGGATGATCCAATATACCCTGTGAAGTACAGGGGTCGATCATGTTTCCCTTTAACCTGCATATCCTCTGCCATGAAGGTGATGCAGAGGGCATTCTGGGAGGTGTGGAGACAATTCTCGACATCTTCCTCCATTGGCACCTGGGTCATGAAGACCTCAGCATTTGCCAGAGCCTCTTGTAGAGCTTCTCTGGTTGACTTCGACAGCCGAAGAAGCTCGTACAGGGTAATCCGCGCCGGGATGTTGGCCAATTGAGCCAGGACATCAAAGCGGTAAGGCGCCGTAGATCCTTCCGCGATGCCCTTTTGAAGGGCCTGAGAAAATCGAATCTCCTTCTGTTTCTCCACGGGTTGTTTTATGGAGGGCTTGGTTGGCTCTGTAGCTGGTTGTGGAGGGGTTGCCGCCGTTTCGCCATACTGCTTCAAGTAGGGCTGTCCTGAGCGGGTTTCCGCCACCAGCTGACCAGGTTCTGCGGCCAGAACTATTGTCTCCTCTTCCGAGTCGGTTAGCGAAGGAATATCGGTATCCGTTTCTCGAGAAGAGGCACACACCACATTGCAAGATGACGCCTTTGCCTTGCCCTTGGACTTCTTATTAGTTACTGTAGTCCATTGCTGGGCGTCAACAAGGTCAGGGTGGACCCACATGATTCCCCTCGAGGCGTGGGAACATGTATCAGGCCTTTCTCTTGTTGCTGGTGAGGATCTGTGTTGACCACTCTTAGCTCTCCTTTCGGAACAGGAACCACCCCCGAAGGCGTTGGGGGTTGTCTTCCGAACTAGAGAACTGACGTCATGTTAGCCGTCACCTTCTTCTGCTCTGGTCGGAGTTTTAATACCTCCGCGTCAATCAGGGCCTGAAGGATGTCCTTGAAGACGTAGCAGCTTTTGGTCGGGTGTCCCAACATCCTGTGGTATAAGCAGTAATTGGGATTGTCGGTTTTACCGACTTCTTCAGGGCGCCTGGCTTCAGGGAGCTTCAGTCTATTGCTCTTGTTGAGTAGCTTAAAGAGCGAATCGACATGTTCCTCCTTGAAAGAATACTGCTTGTTGGCGCGTGGCTGGCTTGAAGAGCCACTCGCCTTGACCGGTTGAGGTTTGGCGGGAGATTTGGTCTCCGTTGCCAAATTATCCTTCCGCTTTGTCTGGAGGGATGTGTCTGGCGTACGCCTGGTTGACCTCTCTGGTCGTGGCTTCCCTTCTTCTGCCCTGACGCGGGCAACAATCTCCTCAGCCTGTTCACCTTGTTGGACCAATTGCTTCCATGTGCGACTTTCAGTAACTCCTATTTGAGTAAGGAGTGAGGTTTGGAGATTGTGGCGGCATGTTTCTACCAGGGTGACCTGGGTCATGCCGCTCGGACATCGGAGTGCCACATTCCGAAATCTTTCCACGAAAGATTTGATGGACTCTCCCTTTCGCTGTTTGGTAGCCAAAAGGGTGGGCATCGTGACTTCCGAGTCGTCTTCGAAGAAGCGCGTTAGGAATAGCTTCTCCAAATCACCCCAGTTCTTGATGGAGCCCTCCGGGAGTTTCATAAACCATTCGAAGGCGAGCCCTTTCAGGGTGCCAATGAACAAACGTGCCAAGATGGCATCATTGTCTACTACATTCCCTGTTTGGGATTTAAAGTAGTAGAGGTGTTGGTTGGGTGACCCCTTCCCATCGAATGCTTGGAGGGTTGGAGCCTTAAACTTGGGCGGGTATGGAACCAAGTCCCACTCGGCCGGATAAGGCCGGACCACTCCCGCTTCCTGGAGGCCTTTACAGTTGGTGAGGGCCTCAAGGCGTTGCTCTAATTGATTCATTCTTTCGGAATGAATCTTCCCCTGATTTTGGTCGTCTTTCCCTTGCGACGAGGATTTGGACGAGGTCGAGGTGGGCTTCTCTCCATCAGGGTGCACAGAAGACGAGCTTTCTCCCTCTTTTTTCTTGCCCTTAGACTTTTTAGGGGGAGATTTCTTCCTGTCTTCGAGCAACTGCGCAAGCATCTGCTTGAGAGAGTCGATAGATTCTTGCTGAGCATGAATCATCTCAAGTTGTTCCTTCTGGACCTGGGCTTGCAGCTCCAGGCGCCGGGCCGTCTCCTCAGGATTGCTTGTCATGTAGATGAAGGCCTCCTTCTCGATGGAAGAATTCGAGGCCTGTGATTCTGCTACAGCAGAATGAAAGTCACTCATTTTGACGCCCCGGGCTAGGGCATTATAGTCGATCGGGGGAATGGCCCCGGTCCGGGTACGAGTGTGTCGATACACTCCTTCCGGTTCAGAGTCAGACTCGTCAGAGCTGACTGCAGGATGTTTTCCTCTGCTCCTGCTTGTCATATTCGCAGTGAGCTCTGGGTATTCAGCGTCAGAGAACATCCTCCGCCTATGAGAGCGTCTTCTTTTGGCTGACGGGGGTATCAGGGTCAGCTGTCTAACTAAAGACTGCTGGTACACACCTGAACCACAACGGCACTCGGAGAGCATAGAGATGAACCGTTGGCAGCAACATGATGAAGTGACCTGATTGGCACTTTTTCTTCGTCAAGTAATCCCTCAGATCCACGGGAGGGGGATCAAAGAGATTAACCTCGCAACGTCGAAGACGAGAGGCATCTATATGCTGTACAGCCTGGACGCGGGTTTCAGGGACGCGACTTTCGCGCCGCGGCTGTAAGACGCGTGTCTGGCGTCTCTGTTGAGACGAGACGCGATTGTCGCGTTGCCGCTTAGTGCGTCGGGGCAGAAGAGTTTGAGAGAGAGTAGGTTGCTGGGCCCCACGCCTATGGGGGCGTGCCTCTTGCGCTTGACGAGGCGCAGAGGTTTCACCTTGGCGTTTGATAAGTTGATCTTCAGAGGACCTAACTTGGGGAGTCTCGTGTTTGGGCCGCCAAACGCGGACTTCGCGCGCTGGATGCAGCGCAGCTAAGACGCCAGTTTGTGCGTTGCGTGCAGCCTCAGTTGGACAATCAGAAGTTCCAACTTGAAGCAGATGTGCACACCTCCTCTGACGACGCTCAGCATTTCGGTTGCGTCGTGGAGGTGGAGAGAGACCAACGACGACCTGATGCTGGACACCAGAGATTTTGGCCACGCGGGTCTTCTGAGAGACGCTGACGCGTGTGTTCCGCGCGGCGCGGTTGGTCGCAACGGCAGTTGTGCCTGAGACCACGCGGGCCTCCTGAGAGGCGTTGGCGCGTGTATCCTGCTTGGTACAGTTGGCAGCAGCGGCGCCCGAGAGAGCCTCTGATCGGGCTTCGGGGCCATTCCCTGTCGAGACCCTGCGGCAGACGCGGGTCCTTGGGCTCTTGGAGCCGGAAGAGAGAAACTCTTCGTAGTTCGCCTGGTCGAACTCGACAACTAGCGATTCGACCATCTTCCCCTTACGGAGGACGTCACCTTGCGCCACGATTTGCTCGTCGGTAACAAATGAAGTCCCCAGCGGAGTCGCCATCTCTTGTATGCACACGGAGAATGTACGAGCTCGAAATAAGATTTCCTTGAATCAAATTGAAAAATTACAACGGACTAGTATTCCGGTTACAAGGGAGGGAGGATGTTGAGCCTTGAATCCTCCCTTTGTTTAAGGCTGGGTTCTTCGAGTGGCGATGGAGAGTGAATCTTTTTCTCCGTTGACCGAGTGACCGTCTAGACCTTCGGGGATCTTCTCTTCGGCTGGTAGAAGGAGTAGCACAGCTCTGTCTACCAAAACTCTCAAAGAGAAGGTAGGCAAAGAGCAACTTGTACGCAGCAAGCTTGCTGAAGAGTTGAGCTCTCTCTTGCTTCTCTCTCTGTCTGCCTTGTTGTTTATCTCTCTTGTTTCTTGTTGTGTGTCCTCCATTCCTCATAGCGGCGGGCTATTTATAGAGGTTTCAGGGGTGAACGTGCCCCCTAAAAGTGCTCCACAATGAGGGGCTAACTTCCCTGCTATGTAGGAGGTGACTGGCCCCATAACTAGGGCGGTTATAACCGAGACGTGGGCCTTGGACCCTCGCGCCTCGATGTTGAGACGCGGGTGTTGAGCCCACGCGTCTTGAGGTTGAGACGCGGGTGTTGAGCCCACGCGCCTTGAGGTTGAGACGCGGGTGTCGAGCCCTCGCGCCTTGATGCTGAGACGCGGATGGCCATCATTAGTCCTGCGTCTAGAACCTGAAACTCTGCCTTTTTTAATGGCTTGCCTTTTAATGATTTTTAGACAGCCTACAAAGAAAATAGTATTTTGGGAGATTTGTGTTTGTTCTTCATTTCTATTATCTTCAAGAGTTTTCCAAGATTATTTCTTTGAGTTTTTATTTTCCAAACACCTAGTTTTTTTCACACTTGAGCTATATCATCTATCCTATACTATAGGATCATTTGTTTGTGGAAAAAGAGAGATTGTTTGTGGTTGAAAGAAACCACTTGTTGTAAAAACCCTTTTCATTGTTGGGTTGCTCTCTCTTTGGTAGAGGTTGAGGTTTGTGTTTGCTCCCTCTATTGTGAGGTGGAGTTGGGTTGTTGGCTACGGGGTCTTATCCCTCTTCGGTAGAGGTGGATTGTGGTTGTGTAACGCCCCGATCCCGCAGGTACGGGGACGTTATGGCGACGTACATACGCAAGGCGGAAAACCCCACGTACGTACGCTAAGCCTCAGTGCAGTACATACCCTCCATAGAGACATGAGGTCCAGCATAAAAGCAGTACAAGAATACCTGCAGAATTAGGTCAGCGATCATAATAGATATGAAAAATAGGGACAAATAAGATAACAGAAATAAATGCCCAGGATACCTATGACTAGGCCAGATGAGGAATCTCCTATGTCACGCCAAGGCACTCTCTGCTACTCTGAGAACTCGGATCTCCAATCTGGGCACGCAAACCCAGGGTCGTCAGAAAGCGACCTAATGAGTGGTAAAATGAAGGAGACAGTAATATATACATAATAATACAAGCACGATACTAACATATATAACGCCCCGATCCGCAGATATGGGGACGTTATGGCGACGTACATACGCAAGGCGGAAAACCCCACGTACGTACGCTAAGCCTCAGTACAGTACATACCCTCCATAGAGACATGAGGTCCAGCATAAAAGCAGTACAAGAATACCTGCAGAATTAGGTCAGCGATCATAATAGATATGAAAAATAGGGAAAAATAAGATAACAGAAATAAATGCCCAGGATACCTATGACTAGGCCAGATGAGGAATCTCCTATGTCACGCCAAGGCACTCTCTGCTACTCTGAAAACTCGGATCTCCAATCTGGGCACGCAAACCCAGGGTCGTCAGAAAGCGACCTAGTGAGTGGTAAAATGAAGGAGGCAGTAATATATACATAATAATACAAGCACGATACTAACATATAATACATGATGTGGTACAAGTGATATTATATCATAAATATATAGGAAGCAGTGGAAATATATAAACATGTCATCTTTTGATATCATCACTACCTAGCCAGTTCTCATCAGGTCATGACTCTAATCATATCTAGTTTATATAATACATAATGTTATCTAGCGGTGACGTAACAGCAGTGAATATGGTAGTGATGTAAATGAACATGCAGGTGGGCATATGCAATATGAACATGCTACTGTGTTGTGTCTAAATAGCATATAAGCAATGCAAAACAGAATATATGTGATGCAAGGTGTACATGTGCATGAGTAGTATGCCACCATAGGTATCAGGTAGTGTAGCAAAGTCTACAGGTAACATGATAGCGGATACAATAACATGAACAGGAATAGTAACAGGTAAGCAAGATCACAGTGAGCATGAAAGCAGACAAAATAACAGGAACAGTAACAAGTTAGTATACATGTATCAGGCAAGTCATGTGATTGACACAATAGTAGAAATCAGTTCCACCTGATATTTTAATCAATCTCTTCCAGTGTCCCATACCACTGGCAGTTCATACTGGAGCCCGCACTCCAGTCGAACCCATCCGGACATGGCCTACGGGTACCAGTATCCAGACGAGAGAGTGACCAAATAACAAGTGTTCCCAACGTCACTATTGTGTATACTGTTTTATTATGTTAATTGGAAACCCATGGTCGAGGAGTTCTTATCGGGTGGATGTATCCCGTGCATACCCGGGATCACGGCCTTAAACGGACCCCTGGCTGCTGAGACCAGGGCCCTCCGCTAAGAGGGGAGCACGAATCAAGTAACGGGAGCTCATGGAGCTAGTGGTAGGTAGCACTACCGTCCCCTGCAGTGGGACTAACAATATGGATCCAGTACATCACCCGATAAGATCTAATCAAACGTCAAGTCTCCCCCATACCCAAGTTATCATTATGATCTGATATGTCAAATATACAATGTAACAAGTACCATTACAATATGTGATACGGGTAACATGATAACTGGACCAGAGCTCTGTTGATAGCATAGAACAATATAACGGGAATCAGGAACAATATAACGGGATCAATATAACGGGAACAATATAACGGGAAACGGGATCAATAGATGTGGAAGTCCACATATAGCATATCAATAGCTCTCAAGTCCAGTATCAGGAATATCCATATCAATAACAGGAAACAATCATATACAGCAACATGGAACAATAATCTAGGTAATATGCACGGTGAGTCATATGATAATAGGTGAGAAACAATACATGCATGTGCACCCGTGTGGTGAGCATATGTAACAGTGATGTGTGAACTTATCGAGCATCCATGTAACGATAATAACAATAATATGAAATACGACATGCCGTGCATTGGTATATCTGTGTACTAGTAGAAGATATATGTGTAGCAAGAATTCGTGTCATATATATATGTGATAGTGGTAATAATAGTGATCAGTGTATCATACCATATCCAATGAACTACAGTATCCGTGTAAGGAGGATATCAATGCATGTACTAACGGTGTCTAGCAGTCATGTCTAGTGACAGTGTAGTGTCATCAAGTACCGTGAATCAGTATACATGTGACGATAGCTATCTAACTGTGAGCTACTACATGGAGTAATAGTATCCACCAATATGGTGACCTAGTGGTCCGTGGGTCAGTGACGGTGACTGGATGACAGTGACTATACATGTAGCAGTAACGAAGTGACAATGGCAAGTGGTGTGAGTAATGTACCTAAACCACGTGTAGTAGATAGACTCATCTCTTACGTATATGTGATAGTCATCTTTATCATGAAGTGTCGCTTAAGTACCATGTATCGTGATTTATCCACATTTCCGATTTATGAACTAAAGTAGTTACCCAATCAAATATGAATAAATATAATTTAAAAATGAAAACACTCACAAACTATCCACGGAAAGGTAGCTCTCTTTCCCATGATCGCAACGGATCCAGAATCGTCCCAATCGGAGTCCGGATGCTCCCGATATCGCCCGAATACTAAATCATAACAAATAGGGTTAATTATGTAATAAAAAGATTTAAATGCAAATAAGAAATATTAGTAGGGGGTTTTCTGAAAATTTACCTTTATTGAGTTTGGATGCGGGTTTGGGCTGTTAATGGGTCGGGTTTGGATCCACAACTGGGTAACGGGTTGACGGGTTAACGGGTTGGTTTGGGGTTATTGGGTCCTATTTAACCCAAAAGTGTTATTGGGTTTGGGTTCTACCCAAACCCAACAAAGGAGGAGGAGGAGCAGCAGCATGTGCTGCTGCTCATGCCCGTGCACAGTCCGGCCAGCAGGTGCTGGCCGGCGGCGGGGGAGGCCCGCTGGCGGCGGCCCCGGCCGCGGCGGGGCGGCGGCGGTTCAGGCCGCGCAAACGCAGAGAGAGAGAGAGAGAGGGTGAGAGAGAGGGAACGAGATTGGGAGAGAGGAAGAAACAAAGAAAAGAACAGGAAAGGAAAGAAGAAGAAGAAAAAGAAGAGGGGTGGCGCGGTGGCGGCCGCCGCCGCCGATGCCGCGGCCGCCGGTCGGGGTGCAGCGACGGCGGCGACGCTTGGCCGGGCCGCAGGCAGGGTCTGCCCCTGTACAGAGAGTGGGAGAGGGTGTGGGAAAAGGGAGTTGAGAAGAGAGAGAATAGAGGAGAGAGAGGAGAGAGAGTGAGGATTGTTTGAATTAGAGAGGGAGAGAGATATTTTGTAAGGGGAAGAAGAGAGAGAGAAGGCGGTGAATGGGTTAGGCGGTAAGGAACTCTCCAGCGAAATGGAGAAGAGAAAGGGAAAAAGAAATAGTAAAAAAAATGGTTTTAATAATAATTCATATTATAATGGGGTCAAAAATTGACCAGCTCTGAACGGTGCCCAAAAATTATAGAAAATAGCAAATATTATCCTGAGACGTAATGTGAAAACGGTTTGAAGAAATTCAATCCGGTTTGCAAATTAAAAATCCTGAAAGATGTCACCGATATTGGGCGACACCGGTTAGACCGGATTTTTGATAAATTCAGGAAAAATCCACAAAAATACCCTAAGGTAGATAATATGATTCTAAGACACATGGTGAAAGCGGATTCTCAAAATTCTACACCATTTGTGAAATAAAAATCGTAAGGCCGGTTATCGGTATCGGTCGACACCGACAACGAAGATTTTCCAAAATAATCCAGAAAAATTCCAGAAAATTCGGAAAAATTTAAAATATTAGAAAATAATTTTTGAAACTGAAATCAGCTCAATCGGACAACTACGGAGGTTAAATAAATTTTGTATGTCGTATCGCGTACCGATACGGTGATACGTACACCGGGAAGCAGGGGGTTACATTTCTCCCCATCTTACAAAAAATTGCGTCCTCGCAATTTCAATCAGGTGTGTGAACAAGATTTTCAACCCCAAAGCCAAAATATTACGGGTCTACGACACTTTCGCTGCGCACTCTGCTATCTCCAAGGAACTCGAGCTGGAGAAGTATGGTAGTGAACGAATCCTAACAGACGGGAAGCAAGATGATGCAATGAAAATGAGAAGGAAATCGGATGTTTTGGTTGACAACTGGAAGGAAGGAAGGAAGACAAACAAGTCAAGGAATGAATTGTCAAGGTCATGGTATTCTTGTACTCGTTGCTGGAATCCCCAAAGTCAGATACAGATCAAAGAATCTGAACCTGATTGTACTGTTGGTAAGAGCCCAAGGATTGACCCAGGTGGTTACCCACACCAGGTGTGAACCTAAGCTCTGATACCACTATGTAACGCCCCGATCCCGCAGGTACGGGGACGTTATGGCGACGTACATACGCAAGGCGGAAAACCCCACGTACGTACGCTAAGCCTCAGTACAGTACATACCCTCCATAGAGACATGAGGTCCAGCATAAAAGCAGTACAAGAATACCTGCAGAATTAGGTCAGCGATCATAATAGATATGAAAAATAGGGACAAATAAGATAACAGAAATAAATGCCCAGGATACCTATGACTAGGCCAGATGAGGAATCTCCTATGTCACGCCAAGGCACTCTCTGCTACTCTGAGAACTCGGATCTCCAATCTGGGCACGCAAACCCAGGGTCCTCAGAAAGCGACCTAGTGAGTGGTAAAATGAAGGAGGCAGTAATATATACATAATAATACAAGCACGATACTAACATATAATACATGATGTGGTACAAGTGATATTATATCATAAGTATATAGGAAGCAGTGGAAATATATAAACATGTCATCTTTTGATATCATCACTACCTAGCCAGTTCTCATCAGGTCATGACTCTAATCATATCTAGTTTATATAATACATAATGTTATCTAGCGGTGACGTAACAGTAGTGAATATGGTAGTGATGTAAATGAACATGCAGGTGGGCATATGCAATATGAACATGCTACTGTGTTGTGTCTAAATAGCATATAAGCAATGCAAAACAGAATATATGTGATGCAAGGTGTACATGTGCATGAGTAGTATGCCACCATAGGTATCAGGTAGTGTAGCAAAGTCTACAGGTAACATGATAGCGGATACAATAACATGAACAGGAATAGTAACAGGTAAGCAAGATCACAGTGAGCATGAAAGCAGACAAAATAACAGGAACAGTAACAAGTTAGTATACATGTATCAGGCAAGTCATGTGATTGACACAATAGTAGAAATCAGTACCACCTGATATTTTAATCAATCTCTTCCAGTGTCCCATACCACTGGCAGTTCATACTGGAGCCCGCACTCCAGTCGAACCCATCCGGACATGGCCTACGGGTACCAGTATCCAGACGAGAGAGTGACCAAATAACAAGTGTTCCCAACGTCACTATTGTGTATACTATTTTATTATGTTAATTGGAAACCCATGGTCGAGGAGTTCTTATCGGGTAGATGTATCCCGTGCATACCCGGGATCACGGCCTTAAACGGACCCCTGGCTGCTGAGACCAGGGCCCTCCACTAAGAGGGGAGCACGAATCAAGTAACGGGAGCTCATGGAGCTAGTGGTAGGTAGCACTACCGTCCCCTGCAGTGGGACTAACAATATGGATCCAGTACATCACCCGGTAAGATCTAATCAACCGCCAAGTCTCCCCCATACCCAAGTTATCATTATGATCTGATATGTCAAATATACAATGTAACAAGTACCATTACAATATGTGATACGGGTAACATGATAACTGGACCAGAGCTCTGTTGATAGCATAGAACAATATAACGGGAATCAGGAACAATATAACGGGATCAATATAACGGGAACAATATAACGGGATACGGGATCAATAGATGTGGAAGTCCACATATAGCATATCAACAGCTCTCAAGTCCAGTATCAGGAATATCCATATCAATAACAGGAAACAATCATATACAGCAACATGGAACAATAATCTAGGTAATATGCACGGTGAGTCATATGATAATAGGTGAGAAACAATACATGCATGTGCACCCGTGTGGTGAGCATATGTAACAGTGATGTGTGAACTTATCGAGCATCCATGTAACGATAATAACAATAATATGAAATACGACATGCCGTGCATTGGTATATCTGTGTACTAGTGGAAGATATATGTGTAGCAAGAATCCGTGTCATATATATATATGTGATAGTGGTAATAATAGTGATCAGTGTATCATACCATATCCAATGAACTACAGTATCCGTGTAAGGAGGATATCAGTGCATGTACTAACGGTGTCTAGCAGTCATGTCTAGTGACAGTGTAGTGTCATCAAGTACCGTGAATCAGTATACATGTGACGATAGCTATCTAACTGTGAGCTACTACATGGAGTAATAGTATCCACCAATATGGTAACCTAGTGGTCCGTGGGTCAGTGACGGTGACTGGATGACAGTGACTATACATGTAGCAGTAACGAAGTGACAATGGCAAGTGGTGTGAGTAATGTACCTAAACCACGTGTAGTAGATAGACTCATCTCTTACGTATATGTGATAGTCGTCTTTATCATGAAGTGTCGCTTAAGTACCATGTATCGTGATTTATCCACATTTCCGATTTATGAACTAAAGTAGTTACCCAATCAAATATGAATAAATATAATTTAAAAATGAAAACACTCACAAACTATCCACGGAAAGGTAGCTCTCTTTCCCATGATCGCAACGGATCCAGAATCGTTCCAATCGGAGTCCGGATGCTCCCGATATCGCCCGAATACTAAATCATAACAAATAGGGTTAATTATGTAATAAAAAGATTTAAATGCAAATAAGAAATATTAGTAGGGGGTTTTCTGAAAATTTACCTTTATTGAGTTTGGATGCGGGTTTGGGCTGTTAATGGGTCGGGTTTGGATCCACAACTGGGTAACGGGTTGACGGGTTAACGGGTTGGTTTGGGGTTATTGGGTCCTATTTAACCCAAAAGTGTTATTGGGTTTGGGTTCTACCCAAACCCAACAAAGGAGGAGGAGGAGCAGCAGCATGTGCTGCTGCTCATGCCCGCGCACAGTCCGGCCAGCAGGTGCTGGCCGGCGGCGGCCCCGGCCGCCGGCGGGGCGGCGGCGGTTCAGGCCGCGCAAACGCATGAGAGAGAGAGAGAGAGGGTGAGAGAGAGGGAACGAGATTGGGAGAGAGGAAGAAACAAAGAAAAGAACAGGAAAGGAAAGAAGAAGAAGAAAAAGAAGGGGGTGGCGCGGTGGCGGCCGGCCACCGGCCGGGGGCGCGGCCGCCGGCGATGCCTGCGGCCGCCGGTCGGGGTGCAGCGACGGCGGCGGCGCTTGGCCAGGCCGCAGGCAGGGTCTGCCCCTGTACAGAGAGTGGGAGAGGGTGTGGGAAAAGGGAGTTGAGAAGAGAGAGAATAGAGGAGAGAGAGGAGAGAGAGTGAGGATTGTTTGAATTAGAGAGGGAGAGAGATATTTTGTAAGGGGAAGAAGAGAGAGAGAAGGCGGTGAATGGGTTAGGCGGTGAGGAACTCTCCAGCGAAATGGAGAAGAGAAAGGGAAAAAGAAATAGTAAAAAAAATGGTTTTAATAATAATTCATATTATAATGGGGTCAAAAATTGACCAGCTCTGAACGGTGCCCAAAAATTATAAAAAATAGCAAATATTATCCTGAGACGTAATCTGAAAACGGTTTGAAGAAATTCAATCCGGTTTGCAAATTAAAAATCCCGAAAGATGTCACCGATATTGGGCGACACCGGTTTGGCCGGATTTTGATAAATTCAGAAAAATTCACAAAAATACCCTAAGGTAGATAATATGATTCTAAGACACATGATGAAAGCGGATTCTCAAAATTCTACACCTTTTGTAAAATAAAAATCGTAAGGCCGGTTATCGGTATCGGTCGACACCGACAACGGAGATTTTCCAAAATAATCCAGAAAAATTCCAGAAACTCCAGAAAAATTAAAATATTAGAAAATAATTTTTGAAACTGAAATCAGCTCAATCGGACAACTACGGAGGTCAAATAAATTTTGTATGTCGTATCGCGTACCGATACGGTGATACGTACACCGGGAAGCAGGGGGTTACAGGTTGTATTGCCTCGGTGGCATTGTAAGGTTGAGAGAGGAGTTCGGTACTCCTTTAGTGGATTGGAAATCCTTCTCGGTGAAGGCGGGGACGTAGAGCTAGGGGCTCGAACCTCGAAACATATCTTTGTGTTTGCGTTTGATCCATTGCCTCTTAACCCTCTCTCTTATTTTGTGCAAAGCATCATTCATTCATTCATATCATATATTGCTTGTGTTGTGCCTTGCATATATTCACATTGCCTATTCACATTATATGCTTGGTTTGCTTGTGTGTGCCTCACTTGTACTTAACCACAAGAGCTTCATATAGCACCTCAACCCTTATCTAGGGGAATCAAGAGGAGTTAGTCCAGAGTCCTTCACGGGGAATTCGGCTACACTTGTTGGTTGTATTAAGTGTGTTGCAAAATAGTTTTAGCTTCCGCATTTAGTTTCTAGATTAGCACTATCACCTATTCACCCCCCTCTAGGTGATTTCAGATGGAAGTGAGGAAGTGAAGAAGTGAGGAAGTGGTAATAGTTCCCCTTGGAACTTGAGAATTGGTTAGTAAGTTTTTCGGTGTTTGGATGTTGTTGGGAAGTGTGGTTTGAAAAATATTATATCTTTTTCGGTGTTTGGATGGTAATGTGAAAGTGTAAGTAGAAAAGTTGACCACAAAGCTGACCGCAAAATAATATTAAAATAAAAATTAATTAAGAAAAATAAAAAATAGACTGTAATTTGAATGCAAGTGAGATTTACATGATTAAAAAATTAACTGTTTTGCACTATAACTTATTACAAATGAGATTTACATGACCATAAAATTAACTGTAGCACTCTGAAAGTGAGGAAATGGTTGTGTAAAAGAGAAAAGGAAAAGAACTTCCCACTTCCTCACTTCCACCTAATTCCTTGAATCCAAACAGACCCTCTCTTCTCGTCTCCCTTCTCTCTACCTCTCCTTCTCTAAAACACGCACCGGGTACGGCAGCGACGACGAGGGCGGTGACGGTGGCGGAGGACCCCGGCCTTCCGCTAAAACCTTGGGAGGGAGGATCCCCGGATCCCGGTCTTCCACTAAAACCTTGAGATTTCATTAAATCTTAACTAAAAAAAAAAACACTAGTACAAACATGTAATTCCTGTAAAACAGCAAAATATAGTGAATTTCCTCTTCCTCTTCATGATTTTTCTCAATTTAGGTTTTCACGGAAAAATATCGTGTCTCTCACTATTTTCTATGTTGTGCTTATTATTTTATGCTCATATACTAAACTCATACTCTCGTTCGTGGTATGAATCGACCGTTTGATTATCACTAGCGAAAAATCACCAGCATAAAAGTTTATAAAACAGAAGAAAATTGTTGCCTTGTTTTCGAAAGATTTGAGCTCTTTGATGCCCTCTTTTTTAATTATACTTTTCAACTGAATTATCTTCTTTAATGAAATATTCTTCCTTCTCAAATTTTATCCTCTCAAAAAAAATCTTCTCTTTATCTTGTTTGAGAAATAGAAAAAATTGAACAAAGAGTGGAAACTTTTAATTTAATTGATACATAATACTTAGGTTTGCACGTATCATGTTCGTTGCTTTTGATGTCGATATATTGAAATGAAACTTTTCCTGGTGATTTTGGTCCGAAAAGAAGGAAAAGAAAAAGAAAATTATACAATTATAAATTGATAACTAAGAGAAAGGACACTCCCCATTGGACTTAAAATTTTGAAGCATTTCTCAAGCTAAATGTAATTAGGATTCTTCAAGAGTATACACAACTTTATAGTAACAGAGTGACCAGGTCTAATCATTTTTCGAGCTAACCAATTCATTTTATAAAGGGTATGGGCTCACATTCTTCTTGTCATATATGATCGACAATATTCTCCAACAAGTGGCACTGCTTCTCACAGCAAGTGACTAGCTCGATTCCTCGTGTGCGTGACATTTGAGGTTGCCTCCCCCAGTTAACTAGCAAAATATATATATAAACATACGATCTACGATACGCTGTTCAATCTCACGCAAAACTCACGTTGCCAATTCAGGACCATAGAAAATACTTGATATATTTGATATCTATATCTGCCAATATATTACATATATCACAACCATTGCTTACACATGCAATTCATTATGTAATATGTGATAGTTTCATGCAACTTGAAACCATATGCAGGTACGCTAAGCCTTGCAGCTAGCCACTCCCTCCCTCAGAGGCCAGCTTGTTGATGAGAGCCAGGGCGTTGCTTGTGAAATAGGTAGTATTCAGCACCCGGCCCCGCACCCTGTCAGCCAGCGGGCCCCGCCAGTCAGCCAGCCCCTCGTAGCACGTGTCCTGGTTCGTCAGCGCGGCGCTGACCCACGTCTCCACGTCGTTCACCTGCTCCCCGAATCCCCGGCCTCTCTGCAGCTGCCGCAGCTCCCCCATCGTCTGGTGGAGCTGCACGGTCGAGTCTCCGAAGCATTCCACGCAATCAGACAGCGCCGCCGCCTTTACTCTGGAGCCCTTGCCCCTCTCTATTTTCCGCAGGTATTGGTACACGTGTTCCGTCTCGTTCAGCGTGGCCGACACCGCGGCGCGGGCCCACCATTTCATGGACTGCCGTGCCCCGGGGCGGGAGGAGGAGGAGAGGACGCGGACGCAGAGGGCGTGGTGGAGGGTGAGGCGGCAGGCGTCGTCGAGGGAGTGGTGGTGGGAGGTGGAGGGGGGATGAGGGATGAGGAGATGGCTACGATGATGAAGAGATGGGGGAGGATTGGCATTGTGTTTGCTGTATGTTTTGTCTTTGAATGTATTTAGTTTGTCTGAAGGGTTGGTTTATAGAGCTTAGGGGGGGTTGGCTGGCTTTTACTGGTGAGAGGGGGTTGTGGTTGTGGCAAGAAGGGGGTGAGTGTATTTAAAGAGGAGCCGGATGGTTGAGAAAATGAAATTGGAGGGAAAGGGGGTGGGATTCTTGTGAGGTGGGGGGGGGGGGGGGGGGGGGGGGTTGCATGCCAAAAAGAAAACAAGAAAATTGACCCAAAAGTCTGTTGGCCCAAAGGCCTATCACCCTAGTTTTGATGATGATCAACTCATGAAGTTATGTTTACTAATGATCTTGTGTTTAATTAGTGACAGATTCATTATCAAGATCTTAGTAGGTGCATAGCTCAACAAAGGATAAAATGTCAAGATTTGGAGCTAACACGGTGTGATCCAAGGAGCTTTTGGATCAAGCTTGGACCAAGTTAAGAAGATGAGAAGCCTTCAAGTGAAGACTTCAAGAAGATGAAGACTTGTGTCTAGGTATAAGATTTTGTTTTAGATAAAATGTAAAGGATAGAATAGTGGTGGATTGCTCAAGTACATATACACACACACTTGATAGAATTGTTTTCATAAAAGATTTTTTTTGTTTAGAAAAGATTTTTTCATTTTGAAAAATACAAGTTTGGTTTTTGGTGTTTCTCATATACTTATCTTTTAACCAAAACCATATTTAGAGCTTAATGCCAAAAACATAGATATTTCATCTGATTGTGTAGTGGATCATATCCATACACACTATGCCTTAAAATGAATTATAATATCTTGTTTTTGTATTTTGAAGATGTTTTGAAAAAACAAAGTTTAGAAAACATGTTTTGGAAAATACAGTTTTATCTTGAGTCAAATATTTCCAACTTACAAAAATAGTCCAATCTTTATAACATGCCTTGATTTTGTGCAAGCATGTTTGTATATCAAAGTATATTGGTTAAACTATTTTTGTAGATTTTTATGTATTTTATGGGATTATTTGAGCCAAAAAGACAAACTTTTTAATCCCAGAAAACTGTTTCAGGCTTCGGATAAGTCGACTAGTAGCCTTTATAAGTCGACTAATCCTGGAGTCGGCCGACCGGACCGGTCGACCGACGTGCACAAACGTGCACGCCTTTGTGTACTGGAGGACGGCCGACCGTGCCGGTCGACCGCTCCAGAGAGCAGAGCTATTTGGAAAGTTCGGCCGACCGTACGGGTCGACCGACAGAGAGTTGGACTCTCAGCTCCAGTGGGTCGGTCGACCCTGGCGATCGACCGTGGCTCCAACGGTCAGAAATCCGACCGTTGGCGGTCGACCGCACGGGTCGACCGGCAGTTCTGACAAAGCCCCAACGGCTAGTTTTTGATAGCCTATATATTTGGGGGTTTGGGGACTGTTTTCAACAAGATTTTAGGAGAGCTTTGAGCCAGTTTTTTCCACTCTTTTCAAAGGTTTTTCTCCACAAAATAGTGAGCTAATATTTCCTATCAAAAGGAAGTTTTATTAAGAGTGTGTTTTAAAGAGATTCTTGAGTTTTTCACCATTGATTCTTTCCTTGTTTTCTCACACAACACTTGAGCCATCCATTGCTATATCTACCCTATAGGGAGTGTTATTGTGAGAGGATTTTAGGTGATCAAGAGTTGTGATCACCAAAGTTCTACTTTGTTCATTTGAGGAGGCGGACGGTTGTGTTCGCATTGTTTCGGGTCCTAGTGTGGACT
This sequence comes from Agave tequilana, assembly GCA_038442645.1. NCBI lineage: Eukaryota > Viridiplantae > Streptophyta > Magnoliopsida > Asparagales > Asparagaceae > Agave > Agave tequilana. The sequence goes on along the minus strand of JAVJIF010013293.1, from coordinate 38,380 downwards.
CGGTGTTTCGAGTTCGGGTGCGAACTCCTTATTTGAGGTGCGGCCTCGGCGAGCCGGTGGGCTTGCGTGTGTACGAGACTAGGGAGTCCGAGGGCTTGTAGGTGTTGCGGCACCGAGGAGAGATCCATTGGGATCTTGCATAGTGGAAATCCTTCGTGTGTCGAAGGCGGGGATGTAGAGCAAGTGTGCTCGAACCTCGAAACATGCCCTTGTGTTTGCGATTGCTCACTCTCTCTCTTTGTCTCTTTTATATCTTGCATGCTTTATTGTCTATCTTTATATGCTTGATATATTCATTTGTGCTCATTGATATACATGCGTGGGATTGTTTGCTAACACTTGTATTCAACCAAGAGAGCCAACGCGGCACCTCAACCCATTCAAGGGGAATCTAGAGGAGTTTGTCCAGAGCCCTTCACGGGGAATTCGGCAACACTCTTGTGTTATACATAGTGTTTAGTGTAAAAGTTTTAATTTGGTCATTATAGTTTTTGCTTCCGCATTTTTGGCATTAAGTAACCATTAGATTAGCCATCACTTATTCACCCCCCCTCTAGGTGATTTACAATTGATATCAGAGCTTGGTACTCTGAATTGGTCTAACAACCTAGAGTAAAAGATCCTCATTTTTAGGCTAATCACAATATTTTGTACACACACCATGGACTTCATGTCACCACCCATGTTTGACATTGTTAACATCCATATATGGAAGGTGAAGATGTCCTTGTACCTCAAAGCCTTAGGTTATCATGTTTATCTTGCCACTACTAATAATGCATATTGTTTAGATGGTAAGAATTTTGAGGCTAATGCAAAAGCCCTACATGCTTTAAGATCTACCCTAAATGATGATTACTTATCTAGGGTTGCTAACATTGATTTGGCTTTTGTAGTGTGGAACACCCTCCTTTCCCTTGACGAAAATGATCAATACTATGCGGTGAGTGATTCGGATGTTGGAAGCGACATCTCCAACAAGTGCTACATGGTCCAAGGGGATAACCCCCTTGAGGTAACTACGAATCCGAGGATGAGGATGTAGACATGTCATATGATGAGCTATCTACTTTTTGTCATCTATTGCTTGAAAAGTATGACATGATTAAGAAAGAAAATAAAAATTTGAAAAAGAATATTGCTTGCATGCATAAAGAACATGATTCATTTAGGAATAACATTGCATGCTTAGAAAAAGAAAATGAAGTTTTGAAAAATGAGAATGTTTCCCTTATGTCTAAATTAAATGATCTTTGTGAAGGGAACACTATTTTGAAAAATAAAGTTGATTTGGTGGAAAAACAAAAAGAAGTTGTTTTTCAAGAAAACAAGTCTTTGAAAAGAAAAATTTGTGAAAAAGAAAAGGATTTTGTTTCACAAAAGAAGAAGAAAAATGATTCTTTATCTCATCATGCTTTTCATGCCACCACTAATGAGATTAAAGATTTGAAAAATAAAATGGATGGTTTGAGCTCATCTTTGAACTCTTGTGCTTTTAATCATTCTAGGTTGGAGTCAATGTTTTCAAAGAAACAGACTCCACACATTCATGCACATCATAACCATGCATTTGCTTATGTTGCACACCACGATCACAATCACACTCATAAGCATCATAAGGTGTACAAGTGTACACATTGTGGCCGCAAGGCCATTTAGCAAAATTTTGTTTTGATAAGTTGCATGTTTCAAATTTTGCTAATCATAAAAATGTTTGGGTGCCTTACAAAGCTAACCCCCAAGGACCCAAGAAAATATGGGTACCAAAACCCCCACCATGTGTTTTTGATGTAGGTGAGGGCTCTCATAAGACGTGAGAGATTTGGTGCCTTGGTGGTGGTTGCACGTGGACTAGATGGACATATTTTGATGCACCGCTATCAAGGAGGTTTTGGTGGGAAAGACCACCATGTTTGGAGCTTTGGAGTTGGTAACAATCTCTAAACTCCTATTTTATTTTTGTACATGCTTATTCATTTGTGAAATCATATAGCATGTTCATGTTTAGTTTCATGTGTTTTTGTGCTTCTTGTGGTATGAACTAGTTTAAATGTAGATTTTATCAAAACTTGCATGTATACATGTACAAATAGTGAGTTACATTTGATTTATATATGTTTGCACTTCATGCTCATTTGTACCCACTTTATGCACATGTATAGACTAGTTTGATGATTCTCTTTTATACATGTTTTGCCTATTTTATGCTTTACTTCATGTATATGTATTTTAATTCAAATCTAATAAATATACATGTATACCCGTGAGTCTCTTGCCTTCATGCAAATACATTTGATAGACTCTTTTATGTTTGAGATATGTATGTGTATTGCTAGTTTTGGATAAATCATACATATACCATGAAGATTAGTGTTTTGATGAAAAAATGATTTTTCGTGTGACTTATGATCTTTTTGAGCTTCATTGACTATTTTCATGAAAATGCTATTTACATAACCTTTGAAACTCATCTTTTACTTTTCAAGATAATTTTGAGCTTTATGGACTATGAGTGGTTAAACTTTGTGTATTTAGTCTTGATTCATGAAAAATATATGATTTGATGATTTGAAGGATCTTTAACTAGTTTTTCAAAAATTATTTTAACTAGTTAATTGTTCTTCATTTGGTAGAGTTTTTCAAACAAAGCTTATTTTTCAAATCTATTTTGAAAACCCCTACCGTCTATGGGAGGATGGATGGGCGATTATGCCTTGTATGCTTCATTGAAAATCTTCTATCTTGAACATATGAAGGGTGGTAGGTTATGAGTTATACACTTGATCTTATTGTTATGTCAATTGGTATCATTGAATCGTTTCAATTGGTATCAATATGAACTTATTTTGTATATACTCATATTTTGTTTCTTATATATGTATGTATCAATTTCACTTGGTGTACTCATTTCATACATATATATGATTTTCATGTGCTTAACTTTCAATTGGTTCACATTTTTATAAAGCACAATGTTTATGATGAAAAATAAAAATTTTGGATCATTATGTTTACTATTGATATCAAAATGCTTCAACTTCATATTTGTTAAATTTCAATTGGTATCAATATGTTTTACAATAATGACTATTTTCAATTTGGTATCTTAAAAATTTGTTTGTTTTACAAGAGCTCTGATACCTTTAAAAAATTTTTTAAGAAAAATTAGAAAAATTCAAAATGTTTTGATATGTATTTCTTATATGCAAGGAGAGCTTAACATCTCTTCTACATATAGATTCATGTTGAGTATATTATAAATTGAGGAGCTTGACAACTCTTCTTTATATGATATACGTGTGTAGGGGGAGCTTCACATCTCCTCTCATGCATTATATAATATGTGTTATGTGAGTTAGGGCTTGTCATCCCTTCTTCATGTAATGCATATGTGTAGAGAAGCTAACTTAGCGTCTTCCTCTTCATGAATGTATATCGCATATAAATCTTTATTGAGTGATTTGTTTAACCCCTTCTTGATCTTTTTGTTTTGACAAAAAGGGGGAGAAAAATTTGTTTGATTTGATTTTACTTTGAACCCTTTGTTGATGATTGACAAAAAGGGGATAAGTATTTGAGTTTATATGCATGTTTCATTGCTTAAGGGGGAGAAGTATTTGTCTTCCTTATTATTTATGCATATATGTTTTGTATTGCAAATAAGAGAAAAAGATTTTGATTTATGCTTGTTGCATGTTTTATCTCCATACTTGCGTACATATTCATGTACCTCATTGCCATATCTATTATTTATTTTGTATGCATGAGTTAAGGGGGAGCTTCTTTGAAGCTTTACTTTAATCCATGCATATATAACCTCATGAGTTTTGTCATCATCAAAAAGGGGGAGATTGTTGGCCCAAAGGCCTATCACCCTAGTTTTGATGATGATCAACTCATGAAGTTATGTTTACTAATGATCTTGTGTTTAATTAGTGACAGATTCATTATCAAGATCTTAGTAGGTGCATAGCTCAACAAAGGATAAAATGTCAAGATTTGGAGCTAGCGCGGTGTGATCCAAGGAGCTTTTGGATCAAGCTTGGACCAAGTCAAGAAGATGAGAAGCCTTCAAGTGAAGACTTCAAGAAGATGAAGACTTGTGTCTAGGTATAAGATTTTGTTTTAGATAAAATGTAAAGGATAGAATAGTGGTGGATTGCTCAAGTACATATACACACACACTCTTGATAGAATTGTTTTCATAAAAGATTTTTTTTTGGTTTAGAAAAGATTTTTTCATTTTGAAAAATACAAGTTTGGTTTTTGGTGTTTCTCATGTACTTATCTTTTAACCAAAACCATATTTAGAGCTTAATGCCAAAAACATAGATATTTCATCTTGATTGTGTAGTGGATCATATCCATACACACTATGCCTTAAAATGAATTATAATATCTTGTTTTTGTATTTGAAGATGTTTTGGAAAAACAAAGTTTAGAAAACATGTTTTGGAAAATACAGTTTTTATCTTGAGCCAAATATTTCCAACTTATAAAAATAGTCCAATCTTTTATAACATGCCTTGATTTTATGCAAGCATGTTTGTATATCAAAGTATATTGGTTAAACTATTTTTGTAGATTTTTATGTATTTTATGGGATTTTATTTGAGCCAAAAAGACAAACTTTTTAATCCCAGAAAACTGTTTCAGGTTTCGGATAAGTCGACTAGTAGCCTTTATAAGTCGACTAATCCTGGAGTCGGCCGACCGGACCGGTCGACCGACGTGCACAAACGTGCACGCCTTTGTGTAGTGGAGGACGGCCGACCGTGCCGGTCGACGCTCCAGAGAGCAGAGCTCTTTGGAAAGTTCGGCCGACCGTACGGGTCGACCGACAGAGAGTTGGACTCTCAGCTCCAGTGGGTCGGTCGACCCTGGCGGTCGACCGTGGCTCCAACGGTCAGAAATCCGACCGTTGGCGTTCGACCGCACGGGTCGACCGACAGTTCTGACAAAGCCCCAACGGCTAGTTTTTGACAGCCTATATATTTGGGGGTTTGTGGACTGTTTTCAACAAGATTTTAGAAGAGCTTTGAGCCAGTTTTTTCCACTCTTTCCAGAGGTTTTTCTCCACAAAATAGTGAGCTAATATTTCCTATCAAAAGGAAGTTTATTAAGAGTGTGTTTTAAAGATATTCTTGAGTTTTTCACCATTGATTCTTTCCTTATTTTCTCACACAACACTTGAGCCATCCATTGCTATATCTACCCTATAGGGAGTGTTATTGTGAGAGGATTTTAGGTGATCAAGAGTTGTGATTACCAAAGTTCTACTTTGTTCATTTGAGGAGGCGGACGGTTGTGTTCGCATTGTTTCGGGTCCTAGTGTGGACTCGGTGTTTCGGGTTCGGGTGCGAACTCCTTGTTTGAGGTGCGGCCTCGGCGAGCCGGTGGGCTTGCGTGTGTACAGGACTAGGGAGTCCGAGGGCTTGTAGGTGTTGCGGCACCGAGGAGAGATCCATTGGGATCTTGCATAGTGGAAATCTTTCGTGTGTCGAAGGCGGGGATGTAGAGCAAGTGTGCTCGAACCTCGAAACATACCCTTGTGTTTGCGATTGCTCACTCACTCTCTCTCTTTGTCTCTTTTATATCTTGGATGCTTTATTATCTATCTTTATATGTTTGATATATTCATTTGTGCTCATTGATATACATGCGTGGGATTGTTTGCTAACACTTGTATTCAACCAAGAGAGCCAACGCGGCACCTCAACCCATTCAAGGGGAATCTAGAGGAGTTTGTCCAGAGCTCTTCACGGGGAATTCGGCAACACTCTTGTGTTATACATAGTGTTTAGTGTAAACGTTTTAATTTGGTCATTATAGTTTTTGCTTCCGCATTTTTTGGTATTAAGTGACCATTAGATTAGCCATCACCTATTCACCCCCCTCTAGATGATTTACAAAGTCGGCATAATTGAGTGGTATTTCAGCACACACGGTTACCGTATTGTACTTGAAATTTATAGAACATTTACAACAGTTATATAGTATGAAAGTTTTCTAAAATTTCGAAAATGTTTGAAAAAATACTTTTAACTATTTTCACTGCTGTGCTATTGCCATCGAATCACCCACAGTAATACAGTCGAAATATCGGCGCCAGCACATTGCTAATCTTTTCTGTCCTCGTCATCATTTCCTCCAATTACTGGCATCAGCACAAGTGTATCACTGTTGCCCTCTGACACTACAATGTCAGTTTAGGACAAAAATGTTCAGAATATCATTCTCAAATTTTTTTTTCACGCGTCAGATATAACAGCGGTTTATTGTCTAAAATATTCAACTTATGCTGAATATGAACATGCAATGAAACTTTCTTAAAATTTTAATTGGTTAGAATTTCATTTCTCAAAGACAGGAGAATACTAACAGAACCAACCACCTTAAAAATACATGCAGTTTGATACCAAAATACGAGATAGACTTGTTTCGTTCCGGAAGGATTCGAGACTGAATTTTTTCCACTTAAATACAACCCTACGACATCCGAATGTAAGATCCATTCCGTTGAAGTTGATTTACATTATTTTAAATAACTAAAATTAAAATCATGTATTTGAATACTTTTTGCCCATTCATTAAGTGAGAACAAAATGACAATTGAAATAGTGCGTTGGTTAGTTTAACCGTGTAGAATATTTTAACTCTAACAAAAAATGGTGTGTGAGGATTTTAAGTGTTAGATCAAGAATTTGTATGTCTAAAGACGTAGATATAAGCAATATGTTATTTTCAGCCATATATTTTGCGCCTACTTGATGGATGTGCAAAAAGTATTCAAAATACATGATTTTTAATTTTTAATTTTTAATTATTTGAAATAATGTAAAACAACTTCAATGGACTTGCATTCAGAGGTTGTAGGTTGTATTTCAGTGGGAAGTGATCGGTTCCGGAACAACACATGTATTCCAATTTACAAAGCCACGTGCACAGGACTAGTCCACGAATTTGGATTTTAGTACCGCAGAGATCCAAACCCGAAACCCGAACGTCTCCACATCCGATTTATCCAACAGAGAAAAGAGAAACCCTAACAAAACCCCCGTTCGCTCGTCCCTCCTCCCCCTCCTCCACCAAATCCCGAGCCTCCCTCGGTCAGAGATCTCTAATCTCCATGGCTCGAATCAAAAACGTAAGTTTCTTTAACCCTTTCACCTCTTTTAAAACGCTAATTTCTCACCGCTCCTCTCGGTCGAACCGCAGAGAAAGAGGAAGAACTTCGTGAAGCCCCCACTCGTGAAGAATCAGCCGACCGTCGACCAAGTCACCGGTGAAAAGATCCCGAAGAGCTTCGTCTTTTCCAGGGGCAAGCTCCCGGCCCACTCAAGCAGCTCGAGTTGGATATTCGAAAGATCATGCTCCCTTACACCGCCATCAAGCTAAAGGTGCCCGCTTTTTCTCTCCTAAAGGTGAAACTTTTGTTTTAGAGATTGTTTAAATCGATTATTTTGATTATTTTTGTTTGTGCTTTTGGCTGCAGGAGAAGAAAAGGAACAATCTCAAGGACTTTTTGAATGTCGCAGGGCCGATGGGCGTCACTCACTTTCTAATGCTGTCGAATCCTAAGAGTGTGCCCCATTTGCGGGTCGCCAGAACACCTCAAGGCCCGACACTGACCTTTGAGATACGAGAGTATGCATTGGCTGCTGATATTGCTCGGTCCCAGGCTCGCCCGAGGTGCCCTAAAGACCTCTTTAATAACTCCCCTTTGGTGAGCATTTGTATCGCAATTTCAAGCTATGTTGCATGTTATATGATAATATGTTATAGGATACTTTAGTTACGCAATCCAATGTTGAGGGCTTTTTCCAATTTTCCTGTAGGTTGTTCTTTCTGGGTTGGGAGCGGAGGTAAAGAGTTGAAGCTTACAACCATTATGTTTCAGAATATATTTCCAGCCATAGACATTAATACTGTCAGTGCTATAATTATTGTTGCAATGTGATTTATTTTCATTTTTTTCTCCTCCAAGTATAATTACAATTGTTAATATTTTGATTGGTTGGGAACTACAGGTTAAGCTCTCATCATGTCAAAGGATTGTATTGTTGAACTATAACAGTGACACAAAGCTTATTGATTTTAGGCATTATTCCATCAGATTACAGCCGGTCGGTGTGTCTCGTAGGCTTAGGAAGTTTGTCCAGAACCATCAAGTACCGGACCTGAGGAATCTTCAAGATGTGAGCGACTTTGTTACCAAGTAAGATATGGTGTGAAGGAACATCAATATATAGTATTTGAACATGCTTCTCAGACATCTTAGAGTCTTACTTAGCAATGCCTTCTAATGCTTATTAGAAGAACTATCATTAAGCACCACTTTTGTTTTTTTTGCCTCTATTTAAAAATTCAAACATGTAGGCTTATAGCTATGGTGAATTTTTTTCCGATTTAGCTCCATGTTGGCACTTGATGACACATTAAATTTTTAGTTTGCTTTATCGTGGAAATTTCCACTTCCAAATTAACATAACCTCAGCCTCATGTGCTACAACTAGCGTATAATTACATTATATCACTATTCTTATTATATTGCTCCATGGTGATGTGTATACTTTTCTATTTAAAATTAATATATCGCATTTTTGTTCTTTATGATTTCTGGAGTACAAAAAGTAGAAAATTCTTTAGCATTGATGCTTTTCTACTCAAACAAACTTTTAAATCAGGTGTCATGTACACCTTCTTATGGATTTAGAACGCAACTAAGTGTCCTGATAGTTAATTACTCTACCCAAGACTTCCTAGACTCACGTGTATTGAGTAGGATTAGCTCTAGTGTATCAAAGACTAGTAAGCTCCTCGGAATATCCTCCATTGATGCTGGCTATATCTTCATTTATTTGTGTATCTGATGAGAATAAGCACCGACAAAGAAAGTTGAATGACTGAGTTGTAAAATGCATGCATACAGATATAATAGACACCATTTTAGGTTGAACAGGAAAAAAAAACAATGAATATCTTGGAAGATTGTTCTATTTTATAATCCTGTCATAATTCATTAATTATGCTAGTGACATGTCAATGTGTTTAGATTCTGATCACCGATGAATACAACAGCCTATTGTTATAAGTAAAGACATAGAGTTGTAAACATCACTGCTGTGTGCTGTCATCTAGGACAGTAAACTATATACTGGAAATGACAAGGGTAACACAGAGAAATATGCCTAAGTTGAGTTTTTGGTGGTGTATCTATTAGAAACCAGTGACATTTTTACTGCAAATGGTTGAGTTTTTCCGGGGAAGAGGCACAAGGGAAGGGGAAATATTATGACCTTAGATGCAAGAGACATATTTTGATGGAGTAGTTTATTTTTTTCTGTACAAGGTTTGCAAATTCCGTTTGAGTCTCGTATGTAGAGCTCTGGCTTTGACTATTTCAGTGATTTTGGTCCCTTCAGTTTGATTTTCAGTCTTTAGTTAAACATATACCCCAACCACCACCACCACCACCACCACCGCAACACACATGCCGGTAAACACCGACCCACCACAACTAACACACAGAGACAAAATACTTTGATCTAGTTTCATATCAGCCTCCGAGAAATCCAATGTGAAATGTTCTTGGAACATCTTTTGATTCAATTATGGTCCATGGTACCTAAATTTAAGGTGAAGATGTTCAAGAAATGAACAGACCTCCGCCAAGACATGATTATTAAGGAGACTGTTTCCGTGATTCTTAGAGGAGGACATGGGTGGTGCACTGGCTCTAGTGTCCAGTATAAATGGATGCTCATGTCAAACAAGTATAAAGTGTACCATGACACTTTATATGGAAAACTTCACACTGCACTCACAACCTAAAGAAGTTTGTAGAAGTATGGTAACATAACTGCTAAGAACTATACTGGAAATGCAGTTTGTATTTCCAAGATATCTAGAGGTATGCAATTTGCATAGTTTTATTGCTCAAATGGACAATTGTTCCTGTTTTTTCCTTTTTTTTCCTTTCATTTTTTACATATTTCTGCTTTCATTCTACCAACTGATCCAATGCAAATATTATTTTTTCATCTATATAGGGCTGGTTATGGATCGGAAAGTGAAGCAGATGATGAAGCTGCAACCGTTAGTCTGACCAGCGATGTTGGCAGAGTAAACCGTGCTTCTAGCAAAAGTGCCGTCAAACTTCAAGAAATTGGACCTAGGATGACACTCCACTTGGTTAAAATCGAGGAAGGGTTATGCTCAGGAGGGGTCATATTCAGTGAATATGGTAAGTTTGCACAATATTTTCCCCATGTTTATCTATAGGATCATTAATCCAGCATTCTTGCTATATATTGACCTTTAAAACTATACATATTAACTCATGGTTCCTTTCTTTATTACTGTTCTTTTATGTGACAACTGACAACTGTCCGGATGCTATTAAATAGGCTTGTTTATCTCTAGTTTAGCCTATTTACTCAGAAATTGCAATCACAAAATGCTTGTGCCTGAATTGCTATTTAATTTTGACCAAAATGCTACTGTGGAAGATGTCGCAAGACCTTAGAACCTTCGACAGCTTCGACATTTCATCCATCTAGATCAAGCTGTTGAAAATTTGTCTTGTTTTCAAGTAGAGATGATGGTCGAAGATTCAATCGAATTGGAGCAGAAAAAATAACTCAACAAAAGAAGCATATCAAGTAAAAAGTGTGTGACAGTTGACATGGCTGTCGGCCGCACACAATAGGCTATTGGTAGCATGCGTCATAGCCTATCGATAACATGGTTCAAAGTCACGGTCTTGGCCGAGCTGCCGACTCGGCAGGCACCATTCCACGTCGATATCAGCATCGCGGCCCCGACTCAGGCGAGACGCGCGAAACGCTACATAGAGGGCTCAAAAAAATGCTGAAAAAATCACAACAAAGCTTAAAAAAAATGTAGACATCAAAATTGACGTATAACTTGTTTAAAACATATCACATATCACACTAAACATGAAGATAATGCATAAATTCATGCGTCGCGGTATTAAAATATCAAAATAAATGCATAATTTATTAAATTATATGAAATTAATTAAATTTAAATTAACTTCTTTTTTTACAAAAACAAAAATTAGTTTTAAAAATTTAAATTACATGAAGTTAATAATATGAAATTTTGTCTTAACTCGACCTCGACTCGGGTGACTCGGTCGAGTCGGGCCCGAGTTAGGTAAATCAATGCAAAATGTTGAAATGCGGAACGGTCTCGGAACGGTGCCTGCCATTCCGGTTCCGACTCGACCGAGTTGGAACCGGAACGGCAGATTCTTTGATCCATGATTGACAGGGGCCTGTCGACAAACATCTTTGGCCTGTCGACAGACATCTTTGGCCTGTCGATAGCTCAAGGCCAGAACTTGATTTCAGTTTTCTTTTCAGGCGTATTCAGGTTTCCTTTTCGGGTGGAGTTCGAATATGAATCAATTCCCATTCAATGAAGATTTATTTTTAAAGTTTAAAGGATCTAGAATTCTTTACATTGTGGCTGTTTGGTTAGGGGTGGAGGTGAAGAAGTGAGGAAGTAGTAATAGTTCCCTTTGGAACTTTGGAATTAGTTAGTGAGTTTTCCGGTGTTTGGATGTTGTTGGGAAGTGTTGTTTGAAAAATGTTATGTCTTTTTGTGAAAGTGAAAGTGGAAAAGTTGATCACAAAGTTGACCATAAAATAATATTAAAATAAAACTTAATTAAGAAAAATAAAAATTAGATGTAATTAGAATGCAAGTGAGATTTACATGATCACTAAATTAACTGTTTTGAGTTACAACTTATTACAAATGAGATTTACATGATCACAAAATTAACTGTAGCACCCTGAAAGTGAGGAAGTGATTGTGTAAAAGGGAAAAGAGAAGAAAAAAAAAGGGTTCTCTCATTTTCCTTTTTCGATGTTTGGATAGATAGGGAAGTGATCAATTATACTTCCCGTTTTCTTACTTCCGCCCACTTCCTTGCAACAAAACACGCCCATTAAGGAAATCATTTCCTACAAGGATTAATCAAGTTCTTCAAGCATCTGATGATCAAGATCATCTCATAATTTGAATAGAATTTGTATTATAAAACTCTACAAATAAATATTATAATCTAGTACATTGTACACGAAAGGTGAAGAGGAAGCCGAGAAAGAGGGAGGAAGGTGACAATACATAAAGAGAAGGTATACTCTTGTAATCTTGTGGGATTCAAGGGGAAAGCGAATACTTTTGTGAGAATCAAGAAGAATGTTAGATCTCTTGTACTAAGTTTATTAATAAAATTTTCTCAAGTTCTCTCCTCGTAGACGTAGGCCAAGTTTGGGCCGAATTAAGTTAAACCTCGTGTTCTTTTCTACTTTTTTGTCTTGATATTCTAGTTTGCTCTACAATAATTTTCTTTTACAAGTATTACATATTGTCACAGTTTTGTAATATCAATCACGGTCTTGGGCTTGCACAACAGTTATTGTCGTAACCCGATTGTTGGTCTCATCAATTGATAACATAGCTGTCGTATCTCAACAATTGATATCAGAGCATATCGATTTCGCAACAATTGGTATTAGAGCTTTAAGATTGACGATAAGGCGATGTAATACTCTTATTTTATGCCTAAAAAAAAAAAAAAAAAAAAAATATATGTTTATACCAAGTTTCGAACTTGGCTCTTTTGTACTTAGTCCTAATGCCTTAACCATAATGCCACATTGGCGTGTGGTTAAGTAGGAGAACTAAATTATTTTAGCAACCCAAAGTCAAATTTAAGATTTAAATATCTAACTGTAAGATCTCAAGAGATCTTTAGGAATCTCTTATCTTAACAACTTAGATTCCCATCTTAACAACTTAATTCTAAAAGATTTTATCCTTAACCTTCTTCTCTTCCCTCCGTTAAAAATAAAAATAAGAACGACAAAGAACTCCTAGCCCATCATCTCTCATCCTGTTCACCCCCTTAGAGTTGGATTTGGAGTTGGAGCTGATCGTGACGGAGAACGGTTCCGAGGCGTGAAGATTGAGAAGGAGGCGTGGAGATTTAGAAGCAGGCTAAATCCAAGTAAGTAAATAGTTAATTTTTATGAATTAAATCTTAAGAACGTATCATGATTTAAAGTATTTTAATGAAACTAAAAAATTCTTAATAATAATAAGGGTTCTCTCACTCTAGTTATAAATTCAGTGGGGTTTCCAAAAATCAAGCCTTTCGTTTATAAATACTTGGATCTTCTTTGTGTATTTTATACCACACTCCAAACTTTTAATATTTGCAAGTAACACATCATATTAGGATTAATTATTTGATTCCAATTATCTGTGTGAGAAACCTGTCATTTTTAGTCGATGGGTAAGGCCGAATCAATGGATTTGAAAAGGGCAAAGAAAGAAAGATTTTTTTTTAATCAACTGTGTGTAACTGTATATGGAAATATATTTAATTCACAATTTGTTACACATTGGATACATTACTTTGAACCATCTTTATCATTGTTTTTCTCTGAGGATGCCTGATAATTTCTTTTCATACAAGGTATCTTTAGAACTTTTATGGAAGTGAAATCAGTATGGAAGAATTGTGTTGTAGCAATTCCAATTTAACTCTGGGAAACTTGTTTCATCGAGAAATATTTATTTTGGATTAAACATAATTTAATGTGCATAAATTGCGCACCGTTAAGTGTCATAGAATTTTAGTTCTGACTTAGCTTCCTGTTATGGTCTGCACTAATCGCAAGCGCAACCAGTAGCATTTTCTGTAGCCATTAAACATATTTTTAGCATATTTTTAGAATTTTGCTTTTGGCAGACTAGGAATTCATCTCCTACCTTCTTAAGCAATTTTAACATCTCCTAGCTCAAACAAATATGAATTTACTTGGTTTGGTTGTTGATTTATCAGATATGATGCTAGCACAAGTCCTATTTTTATGGAAAAGTATTGAGGACAAAATTGGACCTTTTCAGTTTAAAAATAACGCTATTAGCTACTGGTTACATCCTCATATTTCAAATCGGCCACTGGGTGTTTTGGTGATGAAAAGAATAATAATAATAAAATAAACAGGGAATTCTGGACCAGGCCTGGGCCTGGCCTGGTCCGGCCTGAGAGTGATCTGGGCCTGCATCTGAAGGGCCTGGGCTGCTGTAGTTAAAAGAGAATATATATATATATATATTACAAGGCCCATTGTTGCTTTCAGCCCAGCTTTTGCATGGGCTGTACTCTTCTGGATCCACACCCATACAACAAAACCCGACCCACCAGAAAATTCCAGACTTGTAAACCTGCAGAAAAATAATTAAAATAATTAGTTAAAAATGTCAGAAAAATAGAGAAAAATATAAATAACAATCTGCACTGTCTCTACTTTTCATGATAAAATTTTCAGAAGAATAATCAACACAAATTAAATCAAATTACCCTCTTTAAAGTCAGTTTTGCTAAATTGTAAATTCGAACCGTTAAAAAGTTTAGTGTTAAAAAGTTTTAAAAAAAAACCCAACAAAAGAGAATTTAAAATTTAGTAAATTAAGCCTATCAATTTCATGTAATTCATAGGATCATACTCCCAACCTTAAATTAATTAATAAGGATTAAATAAATAAAAGATCCTAACAATTTTTCTATTGAAATAAATTGTGTAGATTTTCCGGGATTCTAGGATTTTGCAGTGCTTTGGATTGAGATCTACCGCAGGTGAGTGCTTTTTCCTCCTTCAGCTCACAAGAAGTCTTGTGATGAAGGATTTTATCTATTTGTCTAATTATGTTGTTTAAACTAATGTGCTAGTACTTAGAAATTTTATTATTTCATGAATTACTTGCATGAATCATTTGTAGCATGTTTATGTATTCATGTATGCAACTAAGCATATTTGTTATTGATACTGGACCTCCTTGATCACTACATGACACCGGTTAGAACCTTACTACTAAGACACTCCTGAATGACATTTATGACCATCATGTTCATGTTATCCAACTACTGGGAAAAATATTATTAGACGGTAACAATCTCATCATGTTTATCATGTTCACCGACATACATATCCTGTTATACATGTATCACGATTTCACTGCTATGTGGTTACCGTCATCATCACTGAGTTATCCCAGTAGATTTAGGTAACATGTACATTAATAATCTTGATAACTAAATTAAATAACTTACACTGGGATTGGGGAGATTGATGGAGGAGACAACGTCTGTATTTTGGGTGGACCTAGGATTTAGGTTGCGCAGCCGAAAGAGGGTTCCACTGCAGGGTTCCCGTGGGGTGACTGACACCCCGTCCTGTTTCCTGTTCCTGTTATACATGTTATACATGTACCTGTTCCTGTTACATGTTTCCTGACTACCTTGCGGTAGGTCCTGGTTCAGCGCCAGGAGTCTGGGCCGTGGTCCCGGGTATGCACGGGACCCACCTAAAACACAGACAATGTCTCCAACCGATCAGTTTCAATAAGTGAGGACCTCAATTGGCACGTGTAATAGGCGTAGTATGGGATGCGTCTATTACATGTGGCAATTGGTGTTCGCTGACATAATTAATAATGAAAACTGAATTCTCTCATTTATATTACAAACTGAACTCGACATCTGACTGGTATGTTAATATAGACATTGATTATATTCATGACCTGAGGTACTTTTGATTATATCACTGACTTGTTTAGTTATTGTTTATTTATTGTTGACATATTGTTCACTCTTATCTCATGTATATTTTCTTTCCATATGCTTTTACAGTATCATGCATGTGCATCTTCCCTTTTTATTTTACCACTCACTAGGTCGCTTATTGACGACCCTGAGTTTGCTATGCTCAGATCCAGATCTGAGCACCTTGCAGGATCAGGAGTACTTTGAGCGCGTTGCAGATCTCCAGTAGACCATCCGCAGTTCAGTTTGTGAGGACCCTTAGTATTTTTTACTTTCATTCTTGTTATGTTTGCAATAAATGGACTTTTGAGACATTATTGTACTTGCTTTTAAATGCTGGAATAAATTGTGAACCTTATGTTTTGATTTACTACATTGAGGCTTAGCGTATTTTAATTGGAAATACGTCGCCGACTCTTGTCACGTACTCAATTTTATGTATTTTGAGAAGCGGGGCGTGACAGGGTTTTCTTGGTATCAGAGCCAGGTTATATTTAGGGTATATAATTAAGTTAATAGCCAAGCTCTTACCGACAATGTTAAAAATCATACACTCCAGCTACAAGTACAATAATGTTTATGGTACATTGGAAGCATATTTATTTTTCCTAAATTTTATTTTGATTTTTTTTCAGAGCAATGGCCCAACGACCTTCCTCCTCCCGTATTGCTGCTCGTAATGAGGCCACTGATTTGATGGGAGTGCTCCGTGGTATGATGGAGTCTCAGCAGGAACAAACAGCACTCCTTCGAGATGGATTGTTGGCAGCTCAACAGACAGCCACAGCGGCCATAGAGAGATCAACGGCACCTCGGGAACCAAAGCCCGGCAACATCTCTGACTTCAGGAGGTTGCAGCCGGCCACCTTTGCCGGTACTGAAAAGCCGTTGGATGCGGAACAGTGGTTGGTTGATATGACTAACCTCTTAACTGCAGCTCGTGTTCCCAAGAACGAGCAAGTCGAGGTAGTCAAGGTTCAGCTGACAGATGTGGCCCGGACATGGTGGCTTGCAGAGGAAGAGCGGTTGGAACCACCGATCGCTTGGGAGCAATTCATGGACAGCTTTTATGAGAGGTTCTTTCCCAAGACAGCTAGAAGGGAAATGGAACAACAGTTCATCAACCTGCAACAAGGGAGTCGAAGCGTTGATGAGTACGCTGCGGAATTCTTAAGGTTGAGCCGCTTCGCTCCATACATGGTGGCAGAGGAGGAAGATCGGGCTAACCGCTTCCAGCAAGGTCTGAGGTTGGATATTCAGAAGTTCTTGGTCACACAGCCGCTGAGGACTTACTCTCAGGTTCTCAGTGCTGCCCGTAGCTTGGAGCAGGTGGTGGAGAAGGAGAATAAGAGCAAAGTGCAGGCAAGGCCGCTGAAGCGACCCTTTGACCAGGTGGTTAAGGGACCTACATCTAGATTCAGCGGGGCTCCACATAACAAGCAACAGTTCAATTCTTCTCCGCGGACAATTGTTTGTGGATTTTGTCAGCTACCGGGGCATCATCGAGGGGAGTGCAGAAGGGCGAACAGACTATGTTTGGCTTGTGGAGCTAGGGATCATCAGCTTGCGAACTGTCCGTCCAAGGGACAGAGGAATATCGTGCCCGTTGCTCCAGCCTCAGAAGCAGCAAAGAGGAATCCAGTACCTACAGGTAGAGGAGTTCCATTGCCTCCACCACGACAGATGTACAGACAGTCCCAGAGGAGGGCAGGAGCAGGTCGTGGGAGAGGTCAGGCTTTCAATCTGACTGCAGAAGAGGCAGAGGCATCAGAGGAGGTGGTGGCGGGTACCATTCTGGTTTATTCAGTTCCAGTCATATCATTATTTGATTCTGGTGCTTCTCATTGCTATATATCTACTAGTTTCGTAACAAAGCATTCTATACCCTGTTATAAAATGGATACTCCATGGGAGATTAGTACGGGAAATGGGATCATAACTACTAGTAGATTATGCAAATCTTGTTCTGTAGTGATTTGTGGAAGGGAGTTTAGTGCAGACATGTTTATGATAAACACTGGGGGATACGATGTGATCTTGGGCATGACATGGCTTAGCAAGTATCATGCGGTAATTGATTGTCGGAATAAGAGTGTTATATTCCGAATTCCGCATCAACCAGAGTTTCAGTTTGTTGGAGAATCCAGGGCATCCAGGCAGAAGCATCAAGGAGATTGCGTCATCACAGAAGCCGAGGAGATGCCGAAGCCAGTGGTGGAAGAATTTTTAGATGTATTCCCAGAAGACCTACCCGGATTGCCGCCAGACCGAGTCCTGGAGTTTTCCATAGATGTCATTCCCGGTACGGCCCCAATCTCTAAGGCACCGTATCGGATGGCACCCGTGGAGCTTGCCGAGCTGAAGAAGCAGTTACAAGAGTATTCAGATAAAGGATTTATCAGACCTAGTGTTTCCCCTTGGGGAGCTCCGGTGTTGTTGGTGAAGAAGAAGGATGGCAGCAGGAGGATGTGCATTGACTATCGTGAATTGAACAAGGTCACCATCAAGAACAAATATCCTTTGCCCAGGATTGATGACCTATTCGATCAACTTTCTGGAGCTAAGGTGTTCTCAAAGTTGGACCTTCGTTCTGGATATCATCAACTGAAGGTGAAGAAGGAAGACATTCCGAAAACGGCTTTTAGGACTCGTTATGGTCATTACGAGTTCCTAGTTATGCCATTTGGAGTGACCAATGCCCCAGCAATTTTTATGGACTTGATGAATCGGGTATTCTCTTCATTTCTGGATAAATTTGTAGTAATATTCATAGATGATATCTTGATTTATTCTAAGGATGAAGAAGAGCATGCAGAGCACTTGAGGATTGTGTTGCAGACCCTTCGACAGGAAAAGCTTTACGCCAAACTGAGCAAATGCGAGTTCTGGCTGAAGAGTGTAGCTTTTCTAGGTCATATTGTTTCAGGTGAAGGCATCACGGTGGATCCCAGTAAGGTTCAGGCAGTGAAGGATTGGCCCGTCCCGAAGTCAGCGACAGAAATCAGAAGTTTTCTAGGACTGGCTGGATATTATCGAAGGTTTGTGCAGGATTTCTCAAGGATTGCAGGGCCTCTAACTAAGCTTACTCAGAAGGGAGTGAAGTATGTATGGACTGCGGAGTGTGATGCTGCTTTTGAAGAGTTGAAGAACAAATTGATCACGGCCCCAGTCTTGAAGATGCCCGACGGGACTGGAGGTATGGTCATATACAGTGACGCATCAGGGCGAGGTTTGGGGTGTGTGCTAATGCAGCATGGTCATGTAATAGCTTATGCATCCAGACAGCTTAAGCGTCATGAGAAGAATTATCCTACACATGATTTAGAACTTGCAGCAGTCATTTTGCCTTAAAGATTTGGAGGCACTATCTGTTGGGAGATCAAGTGTTGATATACACTGATCACAAGAGTTTGAAGTATATCTTCACTCAAAAGGAGCTAAACATGAGACAAAGGAGATGGTTAGAGTTGATGGCAGATTACGATATTGATCTACAGTATCACCCTGGAAAGATCAATGTAGTACCTGATGCCTTGAGCAGAAAGCCAGAAGCTTCTATGGCAATGCAGATCACTCAACAGAAGGAATTATTCGAGGAGATGAGACGGATGGACCTGATGGTGATTCGAAGAGCAATATCTCCTGGGAAATTGATGGTTATGCAGATTCAACCAACCTTATTGGAGAAGATCAGGGAAGCGCAGGACAGAGACCCCAAGTTGCAAGAATTCAGGGAGCAAGTGAAAGCTGGATTGAGGTCAGACATGCAGATCTATGTGGATGGAACGCTCCGTTTCGGCAACAGAATTTGTGTGCCGAAGGGAGAGATTCGGCAAGAAGTGTTAGCTGAAGCCCATAGCTCGGCTTATTCCATACATCCAGGAGGGACGAAGATGTACCAAGACCTGAAGCAGCGGTTCTGGTGGCATGGAATGAAGAGGGAGATTGCTCGGTATGTGGCGAAGTGTTTGGTGTGTCAACAAGTGAAGGCTGAACATCAGAGGACAGCTGGACTACTTCAACCTCTACCGATTCCGGAATGGAAGTGGGAGCATATTACTATGGACTTCGTCACTGCCTTGCCTCGCAGCCAGAAGGGAAATAATGCAGTGTGGGTCATAGTGGATCGTCTCACGAAATCAGCACACTTCATTCCTTTCAGACTGGGTCAGTCTACCGAGTTGTTAGCGGAGAAGTATATGCAGGAGGTAGTGAGACTCCATGGTGTGCCAGCCAGCATAGTATCAGACAGAGACACTAGATTCCTGTCCCACTTTTGGAGGAGTCTTCAGGAAAGTTTGGGGACCCGCTTGAAGTTCAGCACTGCATATCATCCACAGACTGATGGACAATCAGAGCGGACGATTCATATTCTCGAAGACATGTTGAGGGCATGCATGCTTGATTTTAAGGGATCTTGGGAGGATCATTTACACTTGGCGGAGTTTGCTTACAACAACAGCTACCAGGCTAGTATCAAGATGGCGCCTTTTGAAGCCTTGTATGGGAGGAAGTGTAGATCTCCTTTATGTTGGGACGACATTGGTGATAGGCGGCTACTGGGACCGGAGATTATAACTCAGACAGTGGACAAAGTTAAGATTATCAGAGAACGCCTCAAGACAGCTCAGGATAGACAGAAGAAATGGGCAGACCTGGATAGAAGGCCACTGGAGTTTGAGATTGGAGATAAAGTATTCTTAAAGATATCACCAACGAGGGGAGTAATCAGGTTCGGCAGCAGAGGGAAGCTGAGTCCCAGGTTTATAGGACCTTTTGAGATTTTGGAGCGAGTGGGAGCGGTGGCTTATAGGCTAGCATTGCCCCCATCTTTAGATGGCGTGCATGATGTCTTCCATGTTTCTCAGCTGAGGAGGTATATCCGAGATGACAGTCATGTGGTGGATCATTCTGAGTTGAGACTTAGGCCGGACCTATCCTACACTGAGAGGCCTACGGTTATCCTAGATCGGACTACCAAGGAATTGAAGAAACAGACCATTCCACTTGTTCTAGTATCTTGGGGCAATCGACCTCCAGGAGAAGCGACATGGGAGCGGGAGGATGTCATCCGCGATAGCTATCCCCACCTTTTCCGTGATGATTAGGTATATTTCTTTCCCCGTCTGAATTAATTTAAATTTCGAGGACGAAATTTTCTTATTAGGTGGGTAGAATGTAATACTCTTATTTTATGCCTAAAAAAAAAAAAAAAAAAAAAAATATATGTTTATACCAAGTTTCGAACTTGGCTCTTTTGTACTTAGTCCTAATGCCTTAACCATAATGCCACATTGGCGTGTGGTTAAGTAGGAGAACTAAATTATTTTAGCAACCCAAAGTCAAATTTAAGATTTAAATATCTAACTGTAAGATCTCAAGAGATCTTTAGGAATCTCTTATCTTAACAACTTAGATTCCCATCTTAACAACTTAATTCTAAAAGATTTTATCCTTAACCTTCTTCTCTTCCCTCCGTTAAAAATAAAAATAAGAACGACAAAGAACTCCTAGCCCATCATCTCTCATCCTGTTCACCCCCTTAGAGTTGGATTTGGAGTTGGAGCTGATCGTGACGGAGAACGGTTCCGAGGCGTGAAGATTGAGAAGGAGGCGTGGAGATTTAGAAGCAGGCTAAATCCAAGTAAGTAAATAGTTAATTTTTATGAATTAAATCTTAAGAACGTATCATGATTTAAAGTATTTTAATGAAACTAAAAAATTCTTAATAATAATAAGGGTTCTCTCACTCTAGTTATAAATTCAGTGGGGTTTCCAAAAAATCAAGCCTTTCGTTTATAAATACTTGGATCTTCTTTGTGTATTTTATACCACACTCCAAACTTTTAATATTTGCAAGTAACACATCATATTAGGATTAATTATTTGATTCCAATTATCTGTGTGAGAAACCTGTCATTTTTAGTCGATGGGTAAGGCCGAATCAATGGATTTGAAAAGGGCAAAGAAAGAAAGATTTTTTTTTAATCAACTGTGTGTAACTGTATATGGAAATATATTTAATTCACAATTTGTTACACATTGGATACATTACTTTGAACCATCTTTATCATTGTTTTTCTCTGAGGATGCCTGATAATTTCTTTTCATACAAGGTATCTTTAGAACTTTTATGGAAGTGAAATCAGTATGGAAGAATTGTGTTGTAGCAATTCCAATTTAACTCTGGGAAACTTGTTTCATCGAGAAATATTTATTTTGGATTAAACATAATTTAATGTGCATAAATTGCGCACCGTTAAGTGTCATAGAATTTTAGTTCTGACTTAGCTTCCTGTTATGGTCTGCACTAATCGCAAGCGCAACCAGTAGCATTTTCTGTAGCCATTAAACATATTTTTAGCATATTTTTAGAATTTTGCTTTTGGCAGACTAGGAATTCATCTCCTACCTTCTTAAGCAATTTTAACATCTCCTAGCTCAAACAAATATGAATTTACTTGGTTTGGTTGTTGATTTATCAGATATGATGCTAGCACAAGTCCTATTTTTATGGAAAAGTATTGAGGACAAAATTGGACCTTTTCAGTTTAAAAATAACGCTATTAGCTACTGGTTACATCCTCATATTTCAAATCGGCCACTGGGTGTTTTGGTGATGAAAAGAATAATAATAATAAAATAAACAGGGAATTCTGGACCAGGCCTGGGCCTGGCCTGGTCCGGCCTGAGAGTGATCTGGGCCTGCATCTGAAGGGCCTGGGCTGCTGTAGTTAAAAGAGAATATATATATATATTACAAGGCCCATTGTTGCTTTCAGCCCAGCTTTTGCATGGGCTGTACTCTTCTGGATCCACACCCATACAACAAAACCCGACCCACCAGAAAATTCCAGACTTGTAAACCTGCAGAAAAATAATTAAAATAATTAGTTAAAAATGTCAGAAAAATAGAGAAAAATATAAATAACAATCTGCACTGTCTCTACTTTTCATGATAAAATTTTCAGAAGAATAATCAACACAAATTAAATCAAATTACCCTCTTTAAAGTCAGTTTTGCTAAATTGTAAATTCGAACCGTTAAAAAGTTTAGTGTTAAAAAGTTTTAAAAAAAAACCCAACAAAAGAGAATTTAAAATTTAGTAAATTAAGCCTATCAATTTCATGTAATTCATAGGATCATACTCCCAACCTTAAATTAATTAATAAGGATTAAATAAATAAAAGATCCTAACAATTTTTCTATTGAAATAAATTGTGTAGATTTTCCGGGATTCTAGGATTTTGCAGTGCTTTGGATTGAGATCTACCGCAGGTGAGTGCTTTTCCTCCTTCAGCTCACAAGAAGTCTTGTGATGAAGGATTTTATCTATTTGTCTAATTATGTTGTTTAAACTAATGTGCTAGTACTTAGAAATTTTATTATTTCATGAATTACTTGCATGAATCATTTGTAGCATGTTTATGTATTCATGTATGCAACTAAGCATATTTGTTATTGATACTGGACCTCCTTGATCACTACATGACACCGGTTAGAACCTTACTACTAAGACACTCCTGAATGACATTTATGACCATCATGTTCATGTTATCCAACTACTGGGAAAAAATTATTAGACGGTAACAATCTCATCATGTTTATCATGTTCACCGACATACATATCCTGTTATACATGTATCACGATTTCACTGCTATGTGGTTACCGTCATCATCACTGAGTTATCCCAGTAGATTTAGGTAACATGTACATTAATAATCTTGATAACTAAATTAAATAACTTACACTGGGATTGGGGAGATTGATGGAGGAGACAACGTCTGTATTTTGGGTGGACCTAGGATTTAGGTTGCGCAGCCGAAAGAGGGTTCCACTGCAGGGTTCCCGTGGGGTGACTGACACCCCGTCCTGTTTCCTGTTCCTGTTATACATGTTATACATGTACCTGTTCCTGTTTACATGTTTCCTGACTACCTTGCGGTAGGTCCTGGTTCAGCGCCAGGAGTCTGGGCCGTGGTCCCGGGTATGCACGGGACCCACCTAAAACACAGACAATGTCTCCAACCGATCAGTTTCAATAAGTGAGGACCTCAATTGGCACGTGTAATAGGCGTAGTATGGGATGCGTCTATTACATGTGGCAATTGGTGTTCGCTGACATAATTAATAATGAAAACTGAATTCTCTCATTTATATTACAAACTGAACTCGACATCTGACTGGTATGTTAATATAGACATTGATTATATTCATGACCTGAGGTACTTTTGATTATATCACTGACTTGTTTAGTTATTGTTTATTTATTGTTGACATATTGTTCACTCTTATCTCATGTATATTTTCTTTCCATATGCTTTTACAGTATCATGCATGTGCATCTTCCCCTTTTTATTTTACCACTCACTAGGTCGCTTATTGACGACCCTGAGTTTGCTATGCTCAGATCCAGATCTGAGCACCTTGCAGGATCAGGAGTACTTTGAGCGCGTTGCAGATCTCCAGTAGACCATCCGCAGTTCAGTTTGTGAGGACCCTTAGTATTTTTTACTTTCATTCTTGTTATGTTTGCAATAAATGGACTTTTGAGACATTATTGTACTTGCTTTTAAATGCTGGAATAAATTGTGAACCTTATGTTTTGATTTACTACATTGAGGCTTAGCGTATTTTAATTGGAAATACGTCGCCGACTCTTGTCACGTACTCAATTTTATGTATTTTGAGAAGCGGGGCGTGACAGGCGATATGTCTAAGATTGAAATTTCTGCGAGCAAGTTCGAAGTCGAGAAATTCAACGGCAAAGAAAACTTTGGTCTATGACAAAAGAGGGTGAAGGCGTTATTGGTGCAACAGGGTCTTCATAAGACTTCACAGTAAAAGTCAGCAAAACCTGTAGGTACGTCAGATGAGGTTGAGAGGAGATCGATTTGAAAGCGGCAAACATGATTCAATTATGTCTCGCAGACGAGATCAAGTACAACGTGTTGGATGAAGAAACAATTATGAGTTTGTGGTCAAGGTTAGAAACGTTGTATATGACAAAGTGCCTCTCCAACAAGCTGTACTTGAAGAAACAATTATATGGGCTACACATGAAGGAAGGGACATCAGTGTTAGAGCATCTGAACTTCTTCAATAAGGTCATCAACAAGCTACTAGCTGTTGATGTCAAGATCGACGAGGAGGACAAGACGTCAATACTTCTCAGTTCGCTTCTGAAATCATACAATCATATCGTAATCACCATTCTCTACGGTAAAAAAAACTCTTATCTTGGAGGAGGTCATGTCAACTCTCTTATCCAATGAGATCAGAAAAAAGTCCAAATCAAGTTGAGCAAGAAGGATCAGGTTTGGTGGTAACGGGAAGAAAAGAAAGAGAAGGAGAGAAAAGTCTGGGATCGTTGAAAGTGTGTTACTTTTGTCAATAGAAAGATCACTGGAACGATTGTAAGCATCGGCAAGATTGATTGAAGAAAAATGGGCAAGTTGCGGAGACAGACGTAGCGATGAGCGGTGTTGACACCGAAGTATTAATGGCTTCCTACGTTGAAAACAACACTTCTCAAGGTAAATGTTGAATATTTGATTATGATAGTGTGATTCATGTATGTTCCCTTAAGGAGTTGTTTAACTCCTTAGTTGCAGAGGAAGGGACTGTCAAAGTGATGGATGGCTCGACTTTTGAGGTCATCAGCAATTGAGGCAATCAATGTTACAGGAAGAGATGGGACGGTGCAGTGCTCTGGAGGCGGTCTGGAATGTCCCAGAGGCACGGTACAATCTAATATCCGTCAGGGTGCTTGACGAAGAAGGATGCTGGATCCAAGTGCAATAAGGCGTCATCATGGTTAGCAAAGGAGACAGGGTACTCCTGAAAGGAGAGAAGTGTAGAGGAATATACAAGCTGAAGGATGAAAACTCAGTTCAAGGTGGAGTTTCAATGAAAAGCTTGGAAGGGAGCTCATCGCGAGGTAGAGCTTCATGGGGGACTGTGACGGGACGCGAATCAGGTCAAAGTGTTGCAGGAAAGAGAAAGAGCGTATTGAGACAGCCCGAGATGACCCAAGGCATGGCGGTGAATCAGCTAAAGGCTCCAGGAAGAGGGGGCAAGGATAAATGCTTCACGATACAGTTACAATCAAGGAAAGAATCAAGGTACAATTTCAAATTTTTCAAGATGTTTTGTTAAAGACTTGAAAAGCAAGTCAAGGTGGAGATTGTTGAAAATTTGTCTTATTTTCAAGTAGAGATGATGGTCAAAGATCTTATCGAATTGAACCAAAAAGAAGAAGTCAGCAAAAGAAGCAAATCAAGCAAAAACTGCGTGGCAGTCGACAGGGCTGTCGACCAGACAAAGTAGGCTGTCGACAGGCCCTGTCGACAACATGCAACAAAGAGAAAAGAGATCTCAATTTTTTGACAAGCATCATGTCTTGTCGACAGCTCAAGGTCAGAACTGGATTTCAGTTTCCTTTTCAAGCACATTCAGGTTACCTCTTATGGTGGAGTTCAAATAGGAATCAATTCTTATTCAATGAAAATTTGTTTTTAAAGTTTAAAGGATCTAGAATTCTGTTAGATCAAGAAAAACTTCTACAAGCATTAATCAAGTTTTTCAAGCACCCGTTGCCCAATATCATCTCATACTTTGAATAGTGTTTGTATTGTAAAACTCTATTAATAAAGATTATAACCTAGTACATTGTAATATGAAATGTGAAGAGGAAGCCAGGAAAGAGAGAGAAGAAGATGACAGTGCATAGAGAGAATGCATACTCTTATAATCTTGTGGGATTCAAAGGGAAGGTGAATACTTTTGTGGAAATTAAGGGAAATGTTAGATCTCTTGTACCAAGTTTATTATAAAACTCTCTCAAGTTCTCTCTTCGTGAACGTAAGCTAAGTTTGGACCAAGCCACATTAAATTCTCGTGTTCTTTTCTACTCTTTTATTTTCGTATTGCTAGTTTGCTTTACAATAGTTTTCTTTTACGATTATTACATATTGTCACAGTTTCACAACATCGATCACTTGGGCATGCACAACAGTCATTGTTGTAACCCGATTGTTGGTCTCAACAATTGATAACATAGCTGTTATGTCCCAACAATTGGTATAAGAGCATATCAATTTCTCAACACAGGCAGCTCGTAGTAACCACGGTATTGGAAGAAAACTATGATGTACTTGAGGATTCTCTCTTTGCAATAACTCTTGTATTTAATTTCAAAATTTAAATTCAAATATGCGCCAAACTGTACCCCATATTCCATTAGATGATCTCGAGTGAGTCATCTAATCATTTTCTCCTTGAAGGATCAGCAGAATATGTTTCATATTATTGGGGTGGTGGTGTATAAATGTTTGCAAATTGTGTAGGAAATTGTGAGAAAAGAGGAGATAGAAATCTTTAAAATCCTTTCCAAATTGAAATTTTAGTTGATGTGGTGAAATTTGAATACAACACAGAAACAGGATTTCAAATCACCGATTCATGTCTCCTGCACTTATACATGGAGAAATTATGATACTTCAAACGTCAACCCACAACTTTAAAGATGGACCCTTGCTTTGGTGGTCTACGTGCCATTATGGCCACACACACTCAAGAAAATATTCTAGGGCTAATCTTATTATTTAAGCAATTCAGGTATTTCATTTGCAAAAAAAATGACTGAGAAAAAAAGAAATGGAGTGGATACATTCTCATGTAATTTTAATTGATGAATTTGTTAGTCATACTTTGACAATAACCTTCAAAATATGTGGACATAGTCTGCATGCTTGAACTTGCAACTGTCCTGTGCAAACTCTGCCTGAATTTGATTAAGCTAGTTGAATATTGGTACTGTTTTGACAATAACATTCAAAATAAGTTAGATTTTGCGTGCCTTCTTGTAGAACTTGCCATGTCTTGTGAAGGCTGGTGTGGTGTCACCTATCCATCTGTACTCACTTCCTTTACAGCACTCTAAACTGTGATGCCAATGGATGCTATAATTTTTGGCGTTTGATTGCGTTAATACAACAACCATTATGAAAACACGATATTCATACTGCATGTTTTGCACTATCCTTATCTTTCTTCCTCTTGTCAGCTCCGTAATTCCCCGTTCTTTTTTCCCCTCTCTTTTGAAGGAAAAGCTGCTGAAGATACAAAGGATGGAGGAGGTGAAGAGAATTGAATCCCTGGCTTTCTTCGGTGAGGAACAGTATGATGTATACCGGCAGATGTAGAGTTAGGAACAGTGCGATGAAGATAGACGAGAATATGCTGTAATGTTCAAATGGAGGTGTCCATTGTTTTGCTCACAGTTAGTTTTTTGACTGCTTAAAGCCTCATCTGTAATTGTCACAGAATACTGTTTTTTCTGTTATGCTTTTTGAAAATTTGAGATCAAGAAATGTTTTTTTTTTAAATAATTGTCACAAAATATTAAAAAAATATATATCCTAGAATACAGCTCTACTCCTATAGGTGTCCTTAGAAAAATATTGATCATAAAGGATTAAAAAATGAAAATGAAAATCCTAGAATAGAACTCTACTCAGATAGTCATATTAACATAGACAAACTTGGGGGGGTAATATACAATTTGTCCAAAATATTGGCAAACTATTTACCCTGTGCTGTGTTGAAAGAACACTTTACTCTAGTTCTCGGAGCTTAGGCCATGTAATTTTAAAGAAGGAAAAAGGGGGCAAATTAGCGATTAATGGCAATTTTCGAAGCGTGGTGCTTTTGAATGATTCCTTGGGATTAATGGCGCAGGTGATGGCGATCCATCAACTGTTTAGGTTTCTCTCTTCTGTTGTATTTCTCCTCTCCTTTTTTTTAGTAAGAAACTCTTTCATTGTTTCACATTCCTATAACGTTCTTTTTATCTTAATAATTAATCGCATGCGTCTGGAAACATTTCTGTATTAACTTGTTTCTTGGTATTGATTGTGCTGTAGAGTTGAGATTGTGATTTAGTTGATTGCAGATCACTTGTATGATGTTATTCCCCAATGAGAATTTTGATGTTTTAAGGTCAGTGTATGATAGATAGGAGATTTTTGGGCGTCTGGAAATTTAGCTGTTGTTTGAGAACAGATGATGTTGGTATAGACCAAAGAGCTAAGTCTGAACTTGTCCCAATGGTGTTTTCAAATATTTGTATCGGTATCATTGAAATCACGAGTCATTGGAGGTGCCAGCTGGGTAACTTGCATATACACAGATATTAAGCATAATTGCCCATGTAGTTAAAGTGCAGAGGAAAAAGAAAAGGAAAAAAAAAAAATGAAGTTTCTTTTCGCCTTGCTTCTCCTCTAATTTTTATAGGAAACAACGGTACAAGTACATACAATGGTACAAACACGTAGCACTTATTTGGTAATACTTGGCACTTGTGCTTTATTTCAACATAAAAGCTATACTTTTCTTCTATCATTAACTGCAATTATTGGTCAGCGAGGCGACGCAAGAAAAGTGGCTAGTAGCAACGGGCCTATTTTAGATATTTGACGGTAGGAGTTAGAGGAACATATTAACAACACTTGGCTTGTAGTTGTGCCGTGTGATTGCCTTCTAGTCTTCTACAGAGGAATCCATCCCTGTAATTCATACGTATATTAGTTAAGAGAAATCATGGAAGAACATAAGCTGTGAGAGTTTCATTTGACATGCCAGATGGGTAGGTTAAAAATTAAATTCACCTTGATCAACCCTGCTTCGCTACCACATAAAACAATGTCATTTGCTGTGAGGAGGCTTGTTATCTTGCTACCTGCTGATAATCTGCCCAACTTCTGCTGATGTCCTTTCAGCCAGATCTGATCACATAATGCAGCATATAAGATTCAAAAGGTAACACTTTGTGCATGTTCATTTGCACGCACATGACAAAGACCCATGACCTAGGAATAGTTGAAGAGATATAGGATCAATAAACAAGCCAAACTAATTACCTCGATTATACTAGGAGATGAGCTACAATTCAAGTAAATGAAGTCCTCAACCACTGCCATAGCCTGCACTTTGGTCCCTCTCGACATGGCTATTGAAAATTGAGGCTTTCTATGCCTTCTCCATTCCTGAAATTTTCTGAAATCAGACTAAGCTAATTGTGTTCTTTGTTTAGCGGGTTATGATATCAAATGCATACCTTTGTAGTCGAGCCTTCAACCACTGCACCTGCACAGTAAATCCAACCTTTGTATACAACAATTGAATTTATTGGCTTGTTTTCTGTCTCCAGCTGTTCTGAGGTGCTCTTATCTCTATTTTATGGTCTTCAACTATATCTACCTCCTGAAAGATTTTCAACTCTATGTTACAGCTCTGAATAGTGTGTATGTTCCTAGGTCATGCCTTGAGATTTCACTGACCTGTATGCTTGAATCTGTGCAACCAATGTAAAATTTTCCCTGAGCTACATCTAAGCTTTTAACATGTTTGTTGCAAACAGTTCGGATTCTTTTTGATGCCTCACAGACCTGAAATGCCATGTTCATCCTGTCAGATATAATTTCTCTAGATAATGCTAACATAACTAACAATGTGAAGTATTAATATCTAAATACTGATTACAAAGATGTGCCCAAATTTGCAGGGACTAGATTATGCCAAATTTATACTCGATAAGTTCTGAAAGTCAGTCCTTGTACCTTAAGACCTTTACTTTGTGTGACTACAAATACTTTATCACCATAAGACTCTACTATTTGAATGGGTTCCTTTATCTGTATCACTTCAACACATTCCAATTTTCTGTTTATTATTTTCCAAACCTGTAAAAGAAAGAGAAGGATGCATGAATAAGCAGTGATTCTTACAAAATTTGAGCCTTAAATTCACTTGATTGAGAAATAATTTACCCTGATAGTTTTGTCAATGGATCCATTAAGAGGCTATCTCCTGGCTCGGAAAGTGTAAAGCAAGTTACGGACCTTTTATGCTCCTTGACCTCCCATACAAGAAGCGTCCTTTGCCCTCTGATGTCCCATACCTGTTTTAAATACATAAATTGTTAGGATTTTCAATGTAACACATGCAGCAATAAGAAGAATAATTGATGCATATTATGAGACGAACAACTTTCATTCATTTCTTTTTTGGTAATAGGTGTGCTCTTGCATACACCTTTGAGGATTCGAAGTGGATCCTAGTAGCCCTAACACCCTTTTACCCCTTCACCAAGCTCCTCTTGGTCATTTCATTCACTTATTGACTGGACAACAGAGGTCTATACTGGCAATAATGCTACTTGATGACAACTGTTACTGATTTAGAAATGACAACTTAAATCCTTCTTGATGCTTTTTAACAAAGAAATGGAGTAGGTAAATCATTTATGAACAGGAACCAAATGTGTGGATCAGAAAAGCTTTCTAGTTTATCAAAAATATTTCTTTGGTTTTTTACAAATCACGCTTAGCAGATCCTTACCTTAATCGAACCATCGGAGTATCCTGCATGAAGATGTCCTTTGTAGAAGATGAGAGCAGTTACAGCTCCATTACCAGTTTGGCCTATCTCCAGAATTTGTGTATGTACACATGACACACGCTGCACATTCCATATAATTGCATAATTAAGAGTCAGAGACTTGCCACCTTAAAGTTCCACCAAAATCAATAAAAAAAGTATATAGTTGATTAGTTGTCGTCAGGCATGTTCCAAAAGGAAAACTGCCTCTTTTAGGTATGGCTTCCCTTATAATGTGAAGCATAATTGTTTTTGTTTTTTTGAGACTAATGTGAAAAATAATTGTTACCTTTACTATAGTTTTTTAAATATCAGGTTAACAAAGT
Organism: Agave tequilana; assembly: GCA_038442645.1. Classification (NCBI taxonomy): domain Eukaryota; kingdom Viridiplantae; phylum Streptophyta; class Magnoliopsida; order Asparagales; family Asparagaceae; genus Agave; species Agave tequilana. The sequence goes on along the minus strand of JAVJIF010013293.1, from coordinate 6,962 downwards.
AGCACCTTCTGTGAGGGGTCATTATCAAAGCATTTAGGAACCTTTCTCAGTCCAGAGAATTTTGGAGAGTTTCGCCTTGGTTGCATGAGTTTAAATTACATAACTAATAAGCAAGCATGCTCCTATGTTCGGTTGTACGACGAACTATACAAATTTTCAGGGGTTTAAAATGAGCCATTTACTTTAGATTAATTCTTTTTTTGTGTGCAATTTATAAAGTTTTGCATGTTTGTATTTATTCTTTCATATGAAAACTGTAAAAAGAGTGACCACTATAGTTATCAAATAATAATGATTATATATAGGTTATTCTAGTAAGTGCAGCCAATGTTTTAAATATCGGATATTGGATATATATCGGTCGGCGCAAATTATATACCAGATACCGGATATTGGGTGATATATCGCGATATGGTATTAAATATCGGACGTCAAATCGGATGTCATACCAGATGAAGAATATACATGTGATTGCTTATATAAATCATATGAAATTACTTAAAGTAAGTTTAAAGTTATGAACTCATAAAAGATACTTTTTGTAAAAGCTCCTCAAATGTGTTTATAAAAACTCCTCAAATGCGTCACGTGGTGATATATCGGGTATTTTCATCTCAGTTATCGGCCAATATATGGCCACGTGACGATATATCAGCCTATATCTGTCCAAAATGATATCCGATAAAATTTTACACTTATCATATCATTTTGGATAAAATATTGGTATCTCGGCCGATATACCGGTACATCAGACGATATTTAAAACAGTGAGTGCAGCATCACTATTGAAAAAGTTAGAATCTTGAGATGGCTAGAAACTTTGGAAAATGTCTGCATTTTTGTCTTTGAAACAATTACCTAGAAACATTGTTACTTGGAAAGATATCCTTTCAAATTTATTAAGGAACCAACATTAGAGAGAAAACTAGTACTTTAACTGGACTAACCGGTTGAGTGGGAAGAAAATACTCTGTTACTTTTAGTAATTCCTCAGCCATCCAAGTCACACTAGAGAGGCGTCTAAGTGATTCGCGCGAACCCTCAGAAAAGTTCAGTAATTTCTGCTTGCCTGCACAAAACTTTAATAAGAAACTCAATGAAGTTTATATGATTGGATAAACATACATTTACAATCTAAGAAAGTGATTTTGTGTTTATGGTGTATATCTTATTATGAATTTCAATTGAAGATAATATGCATGAGTATGTTTCTGTTTTATGCAGTAGATTGCTAGGGAAGTTTAATGTCACCTGTGCTCCAACTTCTATTTACCTGTTTCATTATGTGGGTTTTTAAATTTCACTTTCCAGACCGTATATCATTTTTCAGAACACTATACGTACATATAGGGACTGATTTGTTACTTGAGGCAGTTTTGGTCCCAATCAAGTTACATTATGTCTTTATAGATGCTATAATGACAATTTTCATACCATAAAAGCTATATGTTATTGTTATATAACTTATTCGTCCACATTGGTCTTGTTGGCTTCATTTCGGAAGAGTTGATAACATTCATCTAGAATTATGAGAAAGACTAGCCAAAACGTTTGTCAACTCAGTTGGGCCCTGAACAAGCAAAAGTTAATTGGAGAGAAGCCGAGAATAAGTATGTAGAAGTAGCAAAAATTCTAGAGGAGATAGGAATATCAGCTCGAAATGAAGATTTTATGCTAATTCTACTTCAAAAAACAAGAAGTTAAATCTTTCATGCTATCATTGGCAAGACCTCTATTTCTGACCAAAAAAAAAAAAAAAAATACACTGCATGACAGTCCTTTAAACTATCTGCATTACCTTTACCAGAAGTGTAATTATAGACACACAGACATGCTAGAACTCTCTCCTCAAGTTCTAACCCTGGGTGTAGAAAAGCCGCTACTTCATTCAACAAAATCTCACAAGCAGAATATCTGAGGTTACTTCGACCAATAACTGCCATTTCACTTCCAAGCCATGCAATGGCTATGAGACACTCATGTTGCACGCTCCTTGTCTTGCTCTGAATTCCCTTTCCCAACGAACTGAAGACGGAATCCCAGATTTGATGACATATCTTGCAACTTTGGAGCTCCATGCATGGATTTCAGAATCCTGCACTAGTTTGAAGTATTATTGAATCTAAATGTACACATTCTTGTCTTTTCTCTTTAAGCAGCATGATGATTGGTTTCAATGTGAAATAACATAATGTGAATATTATAGTTGATTATCACCTGCAAGCAAGGGTCAAACCAGTCAATATTTCTGAAACATGTTCTTGTGATATACAGATGTCAGCCCCGTTTTCTTTGCTAGCCAAGCAGCAGTATATGATTCCCCCGTCCAAGAATACGTTCCTCCAAGATTTGCAAGAACAAATGCTGATAGTGCCTGCGCACTGGAGTTATCTTCAGATGCAACTACTTCTAGTAAGATCTGCATTGCCTCTTCTCTGAACATTCTCTTAGGATTTGGCCCTTCCTGCCAAAGGTTTTTTATTCAAAGATGTAAGTTCCTGTTTTTGGCGTGCTATTCTTCTATCTTAAGATACATTCTACCGTAGAAAATATCTAAGTTCTAAAATTTGAATCTAAGTTCAGAGTGTATTAGTAGGTGTACCAGCATGTCCAGCTGAAGAAGAAGATTTGCTGCCAAAAGTCGATGCTGGAGTTCAGCTTGTTGAACGCAGTGCATTAATGTGCGCATAATGCTGACGCCTCCCTGTTGTTGTATCTGATGCAGCAGATGAATGGCTGATGACCTGTTTCATATGTAAGCTGGAACTTTAGAAGGTAACTCCAGCCCATGTCAATGCACTTGGATTTATGTTTTCTTTAACCATAGACCTCAAATGTTATATTTTGCTCAGATATGTGCTGACAGAATTATAAATTTCTGACCAAGTCTTCAGTCCCATAACTTTGTGGCTAAGTATGCTGGATTGAAGTTTCATTTCTTTCCATAGTTGTATGGGCCAGGAATTGGGCTCCAAATGATAGAAGGATGTCAGGTTGATATCTGGTCGTAGAAATTTGGTCAGTAATCATTTTTCTTTTTTCTTTTTTTCATGGAGCTTCTCGACTTAGAGTCATGCTCCTCACAGGACCACCTTTTGATGGGATTGGGCTTATATGATGATGATGACTATGAAAAATGAGAATGATCATGATATACATTGCAAGAAAAAAACGTAATTAGGAAGTGCAAATTCTTTTCCTTGATAGTTTGTTGTCTGAGCTAGTTGTTTGTTTCGGCTCCCTGTTTCAGTTTTTATATGCCAGGCTTATCTTTTGTGTGAGAAATAAAACTTAAGGCAAGGTTTATCTGTGCTTTATGTCAGCGTCAGTTAAAAGACTAACACGGCGCTAGAATTGGAAAACATAGGTCACAAGATTGACTTGTGACATAAAAATGTAAACCATATTATCACACCTTGGAATGCGAAGAATCTCGTGAAAATATTCTAGTGCAGCTGATTTGGCACGGCTTTCATTGCTTCTCAGAAGATAAAGAAAAGGATCCACAGGAGTAATTTGAGACAAAAACTTCTTGCAGTTACCATTGAGACGCATGCACCTCACAAAAATACCTGTCAAAACTATACCTTCTTCCAAGTTGTTCATTGCAACATTTACGAATTTGGAGAGAATCTGAGGAGAGCTAATTGCTGACAAGTGCATGTTATTTGTGACATAGTCAAATCCAGTTACTAATATCTCAATCATAGCTATTGATGCCGCTGTAGGTGTTACTGGAAGTGATATGCACTCCTGATTGTGACTGTTTGAGTTGCAAGCAACCTCTACCAGAGCCGGTAGAAGTTCCAAACTTTTGATCTCAGAAGGGGATGGATTCAGCATGTATATGACAATAGCAGCCTCATGTACGTTTCTCTTAATGCACTGGCTAGGTAAAATAAATGCAAGTCTTTTCTTTTGATGCCTTCTATAATGTTTTGTCTTCTGATATCAGAACCGACAGAATAGATACCGAAGCCCTTATGACTTTCTCTTTCCTAGAAGTTGAAATGACGTTCATCAATTGGTCAAGGATTTGTTGCTTTACTGCACTATATTTCACCTCGGTTTTATTGTTCAGCAATTCCCACAGTGTTGCGACCTCCAAATCAGCATCTTTTCCATATCCTGGATCTTCTGTGATGCACATGGCTGAAACTGCCTTTTCAAATTTCCCCAACAGTTCAATGTGAGCATCCTTTTCATAATTAGAGCTTTCATCACTCCAGTCTGTCTCACTGCTTGAAACATTTATTCTTTTCCTTGCAAAACTTCCTCGAGGAACTAATTCATGTAAGCTGTGTTTTTTCAGAAACCTGGATGAAAAACTGCGAAAACATCTGACTCCATGTGTGGATTGTCTTCCAGGAGTTGTCTCTTCTTCTATATAACATTTGGAGAAGGAATTTGAATCTGTTCCTTTCAGATCCAAGATGGAGAAATTTAAGTTACCGATTGCACTATATGATCTGCTAGATAACTGATAGCTAGTGTCTGCTTTGAAGTTCTCCGCTTGGATTGGACATCTAGGAAAATCTTCAATTGAACCGTCAGGTACATCTCTCCTGTACCAATCAACTGTTTGAGAGTAAGAAAAACTATAGATGTCACCGTAGTTTTGTAGCCCAACAATTTTACAGTATCTGGTGAGTGGTGACCTTAATCTTTTGATTTCTCAGAAACATACCTTTCACCAATATTAGATGCTAAAATGTCTGCATTTACTTGCAAAACCTTTGCTGAACTCTTCTCCTCATAACGTACTCTTGCCTGGTTCATGAGAACTATTAACAATTAAGAATAATTATAATAATAAATTCGGCTCCTTTTCTATACTGTTACACATTGTCAAACTTTTCAGGTCAGTGCTCAAATTGATAGCTTGAAGGTGAGATTACAAGTGATTATGAGAAGGTGGTATTAACAGGAGGAAATTAAATATAATGATAATAAATAGCAAGTTAGCAATGGATGCCTGACTATGATAGTTGAAAAGGCCATTAACAGGAGGAAATCTTCATTATGGATTTTTCAAGAACTAATGTGACCATGGAAGTCTATGATCTTATCTCATGTGAGCCTCTGGACCTAATGTGTTTATGTTTTTACCTCCGAATCTTCACAATCAGTGTGTGCATCTGACTGAGACTCCTTTAGCATATCTTGGAGGCATCTGATATCAAAGCTCTCGTTGATTTCTGCATCAAGGTCCTCATCCAAATATGTAAGTAGAGCTTTTCCATCCTTCAGTTCAGTAGAGCTCTCATGTTCCACCGGACTAGGTGCTGGAACCTTTATCTTCGTTCTTTTGACATTATCTTGAATATTTGCTGTATTGGCCATCTTTTCCTGGTAAATGTTGCAGAAATCATAAAATTGTGTCAGTGATGACGAAGGCATAAAAATGATAAAATTTGTTCAGGTGGTCATAAGTAGATTGATATACTACAGCATAATTATGTAAATAAAGAAGACAATCAAGCATGATTTAATTAGTTTCTTTCCAATTGATTTATAATCAGCAAATGTGGGTATGAAGAAACAAAAACTTGTATGCTCATGACCTTCAGCAAGTTAATCTCTCTTGTTACAAAAGTTGCAGCGCATTTGATGAACTTTGATTATAAGATTTTTATGTTGCACTCTTGTTTCCCCAAATTAGTATTGGTAGTTCAAGTAACATTAATTTTACTGGAGTCACATAGATATTGCATGAGGTCAAACGCTTTTCTATTTTCCGTAGTTGATGCAAAGACCATTGCACTAAGAAGACACATTTACCTTCTGAATTATGAACTTGAAGCTCTAATCTACGGTTCCTCTGTTTTTTTGCAGGGTTTACAGGTTGCTAGATATACTTACTTCCTGAAGCATTGTAAACTTGAGTTCTCTCGCGACTGGACGCAAACATCTGCTGCTCCCAAAGTTCCTGTACCTGTCCATAAACAGCAACTGGAGATAAGAAATTCGGTGAATGGTAAGTTTCTACAAAGTCCTGACTCACTCTTTTTCAACCTATATAGATGGATTATGTTTTCAAGAAAGAATACCAAGATGACATGCTTGTTGTACTTGGCTCTCTTTAAGGGCATTCAGCAAGTGTATAGTTTTTGCATTCATCTCATGAATTAAATACACAGTGCTTGCTTTCTGCCCATAACCCTCTAAATTCTGCACCAGGCTTTATACTTGGCAGTACTAGCAAAAGCTCTGAGGAAAGAGGATTCCTTTCCAGAGAAAAAGTAGGAAACATTCCACCCTTTCCTAACTTAATCATCAATCAGAAAGCTGACCAAATATGAAAATGGCAGCCATCACCATGTGGCTGTTCATGAAATGGGGACCTTTTACAGAATCAACTCATGTAGCAGCATTAATCGAAAAGTTCACAATCAATACTCACCGAAAATTCTTCATTCTCTCTTCATCCCAGGGAGGAGCTTCCCCATATGAAACCACCTGGTAGTACATTAGCCAGTCCTTGTACCTCCTCGCCTGCTGCCTCGCCTCCTCATCGGTCGTCAGAGCATAAACAGGCTTTTCCAGAGCTCGGGTGCGAGCTCTGTTTTCACCGCGCCAGGGAGGCCAAAACAGACTGCAGGAAGTGCATTGTCATCTGCCACTCATCCCCTCTCAGTTTCCTGACCAAGCAGAGATAGAAGTACGTGCAGCAAACCATGTGTCTGTTGGCAATGCCCAGGGTGCTCCCATCTTCATCCAGCAGCGCCGGAATCTGCAGCATCTTCTCGGAGTTGCCGAGCCGGTCGGCCTTTTCTTCAGGGGTCTTGGCCTGGACCGCGAGCTCGAGGTTCTTGATTCCCCAGTAGAGGTTTGGAGAGGACTGAGTGGTCGGAGAACTCGAAGGAGGTTGGTGCACCGTTTTTCGCAGCGAGGGCGGAGGTGCATTGGAGGTGGAGGGTTTTGCGGGCGAAGGGGTTGGAGAGGAGGTGGTTGATGTGGTG